>VOCP01059276.1:0-25262 GCA_007922195.1 Podocnemis expansa | reverse complement strand
ATGTAAGTCGACTTAATAAGGTCAACTTAAGTATTAAATTGACCTTAAGAGATGTTGTTATTAAGTCAACTTAAGAAAGCGCTTAAGTCAACTTAATAAAAGCCCAGTGTGACTGTTTATGCAAGACCTACCGAAATTACCCAGATCCAATTAAAATGTTCAGGTTCCAAAGGAGCAGCCGTGTTAGTCTAGTTCAGTAAAACAAACCAGGAATCCTGTGGCACTTAAAGACCAACAATAAATTTACTGCATGAGCTTTCGTGGGAGAAAATCCCACTTCCTCAGACAAGGCACAGACAGAGAAATAGGTTTGGCAAGATAGGCTGCAACTATGTTAAGCAAAGCCTTCTCTGGGTGGGGAAGAGTACCAGTTCCCCGGTAATTGACTCCGTCTGCACAAGACTTGTTCCAAACCAATCACACTTGGTGCCATTCCCTCATAAGTCCCATGCTCAGGTTCACCTAAGGGCTGGTCACCCACTTAGTCTATCTGCACTGGATGCCAGTTACAAACTGAAACACAGATTTTGTGAAGTACATTTGTTTGCTTGCTCCTTCAATAAGCAACCAGACCTCCAGGCTGCTGTGTGGAAGGTATAAAATACAACCTAACATGAGTCAGTCTTGTCCCCTTCCATATATAGAGGCAGGGCGGGTAGCACCATCTGTTCTTAAAGTTGCCTGACACTTCCCATTAAAAGATCTGTTTTCAGTTGTTTATAACTTTGTCAAAATAACCATTTGTGATTAAATTTTCCATGGCAGAAGTATGCTTCAGGCTAAAGAGTTTTTTATATCTATATCTCTATATATTTAATGCCAGACAAAACAGGTCAGTTGCTTCCAAGAATGATGCTAGTGAAAAATATTGCATTTTGGCCCTTTCAAAATTCTACCTCTCAGTTCTTTGAAAAGCTCTACTGCTTTTCTTGCTTTGGAGCACTGACTTGAAATGAGTCAAAGATGTGCTTTTGTGTCAGGGATGTGCCTTTTAATGTCTCTCTGAAAACTCACCCCAATTTGACCAAGTTATAAACCTTTGAAAAATTGTAGTTCACAAATGCTGAGTAAAGTTCTTGCTAGAACTTTACAGTTTAATTCTACCCGAGGCACAGGCCATCTTAATTCTTTTTAAATCTTAAATTTTAATCTTAATTCCCTTTGGAAATTCATCTTAATTCTGGCATTTTCTAACTTCGGAGTGCTCGACTTTGCAATGTTTGCAGTGTATGTGTTTTGTTTTGTTAAGGGATTAAGTTTTTCTAGCTGTCCTGGGGTATGCTGCTATTTATTTATTATTTAGACTCTGATTCAAAACAAAAATTGAAGAGTTGTTTCTACCTAACAGCCTAATCCCCTTTCAAAACATAAACCACCAATCTCCCCTTCCCACCAAAAAAACCTGATCCATCACAAAACCAACCTTCTGTAGTATCCCATGCAGAGATGCACCTTGTAATATATTTTGTTCTTCTCAGTTGTTATAGGTAACTAAAGTTTTAAATACGCACCCGTTTGCATTTTTGAGTGAATCTAAATAAATAAATACGATCTGAATGACACTGGAGCAAAATTACATGTCACAGATGATTTTTATCTCATCATAAACAACTCATTTACTTGTTATAAGCCCAGCATCCTCCTGAAAACATCACAAATCTGTATGCTGTATTTTGTATTTGGATTTCTGATTAAGCTGACAAAAGTAAATCGCAAGGAACTACAAGCAAACTCCCTAATGATTATGGTTCAAATGGTTCAAATCCAATCATAGGGCTGGAAGGGACCTCGTGATTATAAAACTGCAGCAGCTGAAAAGAGCAAGTTATCCTAGCTGGTTCAGCTGTAAGTTATTTTTAATATTTTCCCAGATCTATGCCTTTTCCAGATGGTACAATATCTTGGATTTTCTTTGTGCTAATTCTTTCCTTATCTTGGGATACTAATGCTGAGGTAGTAGTGGATGGAGGGGGTTGATTTTTTCAGTACAAACCCATTTTTGAGAATCCAGTTAATAAATCACAGATTGCTTGCTCCTTACATATAAAGTCAAATTTTGAAGGTTTGCACTGAAGATCCGCCTCCTGAAATGTTCTTCAAAGCATCTGACGAAGTGGGATTTTCTCCTGAAAGTTCATGCGATAAATAAATCTGTTAGTCTTTAAGTGCCAGACGACTCCTTGCTTCTTTTGCTGAAATGTGAGAGGTCTCTAGCTGGATTTTATATTAAAACTTACAGACATTACACAGTTCTAACAAAAAAATCAGCCTCCTTATCTTAAGGTAGCTATTATGGGTAGGAATTAAACTCTTAGGACCTTTGATCAGAGCTTTACCTGAGTAAGGTTTATATATAGGACTGGACCTTCTAGGAGGCCCAGATTCCCCCACTGTGAAGGTGAAGTCTGAGAGCCAGATTTACAAAGATATTTACATGCTTAAGCAAAAGAAGAGTCTTCTGGCATTTTAAAGACTAACAAATTTATTTTTTGCATAAGCTTTCATGGCAAACGTCCTACTTCATCAGAT
Source organism: Podocnemis expansa (assembly GCA_007922195.1). Taxonomy (NCBI): domain Eukaryota; kingdom Metazoa; phylum Chordata; order Testudines; family Podocnemididae; genus Podocnemis; species Podocnemis expansa. Next base: position 22,733 of record VOCP01059276.1, on the reverse strand, counting down.
GTCAGAGTGGAAAAAACATGCTTAAAGATGCAGATAGGTGCCTGGAGTGATGTCCCAAAGTGCCAATTAGACACTTAATTCCCATTGAAGAGAATGGAAGTTAGGCACCTAACCTCAGGAGTTAAAGTATAATTTGAGGGGCCCCGGAACGCTCCCACACTGGTGGGCACTCTCCTCTTGCACTGGTGGCCCCCCCCAGACCCCAGGTCCTGCCACCTACCACTCCCAATACCACCCCATGAAGCGCGAGCCAGCTGCCCCCACACTCACTGGTAGCGGTACGGCTGGGGAGGTGGGGGTGGTAGGCCCCAGGGTGGAGCTGCAGCTGGGGCTCAGGCAGCAGGCCCCAGGTTGGGGGCAGGGCCTGGAAGGGAAGGGGTTGGGGGTGGGGATTGAGCCCCTAGTAATGCCCCTGGCCTCTGCCCACCAGAATGTGGTGGAACGCCTCTCCGGGGCCTTCTATTTTTAGACGCCCAGCGTCTGGGCTCCTAAAAATAGAACGTGGACACAGAATGCTGCATTCCAAGGCCTGCATTTTTCAGTAGTGGGCCCCGGAAGACAGTGTTCCGGCTCCACATTCTATTTTTAGGGGCCCTGGACTGCTGAGCCCCTAAAAATAGTGGGCCCCGGAACGGTGTTCTGGGGCATTCTGGCATACTTTTACCCCTGTCTAACCCATGTGCTTTTGAAAATCCCAGTGGGTGTTTATCAGCATTTATAGCTACCTAAATACCTTTGTAAATCTGTTACTGAGAGAGAGAAGACCCGGGTAGCTCGTGTGAATGTTCATACAGCCCTAAGAACATCCCTAGCTCTTATCTCAGCAGCACTGACTCCCATGGGCTTGAGATATTCAATACACAAGAATGCCCCAACCATGTTCCTCCTTATCCTGAGGTATCTCTAGAATCTCATCTGTGCCAGGGGTTCTTACAAAGGGTGGCCTCAGGCTGGCTACCTTAGCTCTGTGTTCACTAGGACAGTTCCCTAAATTGGGAATATTTCCTTGGGGAGGTTGGCAGCCACTTTGCCTTGGCACAGCCCTTTTACACACTTTATAAACCCACCCTTGAAAAAGACAAATCCTGCAAAGGATTTGGGGCTTTTGAGTTGTTTCTGATGTATAATGAAAGCCTGAGCTTGTTTCTGTCTGTTTCAGTTTTTTTGTTTTTATTTTTTTGTTAAGAAAAATATTACACAAAATCAGTTATTCTTTTTTAATATAAAAAGGGAAATATTAAAAAAAGTTCTAAGTTTGTTTCAGATACCATCTTGGCACATCTTGACTTGCTTTTGGATGCCTTCCTGGCTCATTACATCACTGTTTTCTCCATTAGCCTGTGGAACCCTGATCCTGCACTGACCTATGTGCAGGTGTCTGTCCAGGTAGACCTCAGTGCAAGATTGAAGCTCATATTGTAAACAGATAGTATCTGTATATTCCTTTGAATACAAATTGTATGAGTGTCTCTCAGCTGTGCCCCATTTCACAATCCTAGCTCTGCTTCCAGCAAGAATATAATTCTGAATGAAGGAATTTACTGGGCTATACTTACAATATGGAAAGTTAAGTATGTGCATAAATCTTTACAGGATTGGCACCTCTGCTTTTAATTATATAATTTTTAAATGAATTTGGAAAATTATTGGAAATATTAATAAAGTAGTTTTTGGAGTGTTGACATAACTGTGTTGGTCCTATGATATGAAGGACAACATAGTCTCAGTTAATGTCTTCTGTTGATGAGAGCTCTGTGATGCTCAAAAGCTTGTCTTTTCACCAACAGACATTGGTCCATCCCATAAAGCATTACCCACCCTGTCTCTCTAATAAAGTCTTTGCTATTTTAAAGATACTTTTTAAGTTGTTGGGAAATCTTAGCCATAACTGAATTGTTTTATTTAAAATGCATTCTTTACTACAAACAAATCTAGAATTGTGGAATGGGAGACTGAGATATTGCTTGGTATTCAAATTATTATGCAAATTTTACCAGTTTAAAAATACAGGCCTTGAGCCTGCACTGAGATCTGCATGCTAACTAACCACTGAAGTTTAGCTCAGCAAGAGATGGGTTCACACATGTGAAAGGTGAAACAAAAATCAACATGGCGCTAAATAAGGCATCTTTTAAACAAACAAAAAAAACCAAAGCACTCAACTCAATGGGAATGCACACAGGGTATAAAGTCGCACCTGAGTAGCATCCCTACTGGAAACAAGAAACTGGAAGTCAAAAAAGAATATGTTCAGAAACTGGCCAAAAAAAGTAAATGCTAAAGACATACAGATTACACTATGGATACTTTAATCTTTGCTTTTTAAATGATTGGATTTTAAAGTTAAAACACTGATGAATATTCAGTTACTTTTAAAGAAAAATCTCATTTGTGTTCCACTTTTAATGGAGTATTTTTTGAATGTGAAAGGGTCATTTGCTTGTTATTGAGCCAAATGTTACTAAATAATTCACTCCTTTTTTCTTGCTTCAGCCTGTTGTATTAATTAATTTGGGCCCACAGGCTCAAACATTCAAATAAATAACAAATCTTTATTCAAATAATAGTTAACAATCAAAGGCTGGGAGCTGTTAGAGCAGTGTATTGTGAGATTACATTTATCAAATAAAAACTAATAATGGAAAAATAAATTTTTCATCAACCTAAAAATTTCCACAAAATCAGGCCTACATATAACACCATTTCCATTGGGATTCTTCTATGTGAGATTTCTTTTTAATGGAAACAGAACTAAGACTAGCATTCTTGTAATTAATGTACAATGTTAATGCACATGGGACATAGAGAAAATAATTTATGAAGAGACTCCACATGCTACACAATAGTTTTGAAATATTTTCTTTCTTAATGAATTATGTTAAATACCCACTTATATAAGGCAACTTGAGGGCTCCTTTAAACTGAAGAACTATAAGAGCTTTCCAAACATTTAGATAAAACACCATGCTTGTAAACTATGCTAACATTAGCCCAATTCATGAGGTTAATGACACCAAAGTAAAAAAACACTGCAACTTCTTGCATGAGAAAGAATGTGGCCAACTGTTATTAAAGATGGGTCAAAATTAGAAATTTAAATTCAAGTCTTTTTGAAAAAAAGTTTTTTAGGGGTAAGGGACAAGTAGTAGAGAAACGGTTTCGGATGCAGAGCCATAAAACCAAAAACCACTACTATGGATTTGGTTCTGGGTTGGATTCAAAACTACAAGGGACCATTTTCCTAGTTCAGATAAGACCAAAATGTTGCTGTTTCAGCCTGAGACGGAGTTAACCTCACATAACACCTAGGAGTTGTAGGGAAGCTGTCATCTTCAAAGCATCTGACAAAGTGGGATTTTCTCCCACGAAAGCTCTGCGAAAAATAAATCTGTTAGTCTTAAAGTGCCAAACAACTCCTTGTTTTTTTTGCTGGACTAGACTAACACGGCTATCCCTTTGGAAATTGTCACCATATAATTCTCCAGGGATTGCAAAGGGTAGTGAGTCCATGATGTGAACTTGCAGGTCTGACTGTTTGAACTTAGCAGACAGCCATTCTGCCTCTTCCTTCCCCTCCTCCCCAGCAGCAACTTACCCCAAGGCACTGAATTTAGCTGTATAAAGTGGAAATCCTATGCTTCATGAGAAAAACTCACACAGATAGAGGCACAACCTATCCGGGAAGACAATCCCTCACTGTCTCAAAGCTTGGGAGGTAGGCCAGTCCTCATTTACAGGAAGTCTCCCAACCTTAAGCAAATACTCCCCTGCAACCACACACCACACAACGCCAGGTTCCTACCCTTGCAACAAACCCTGTTGCCAGGTTCCTACCCTTGCAACAAACCCTGTTGCCAACTCTGCCTGCATATCTACTCAAATAAGTGACGCCATCGTATGACATAAACAAATCAGCCACTCCATCAGAGGCTCATTCCCCTGCACATCTACCAATGTGCTATATGCCATCATGTGCCAACAATGCCCCTCTGCCCTTTATGTTGGCTGAACTGACACAAATCAGACATCAAGAATGGTAACATTTAAAAACCAGTAGGAGAGCACTTTAATCTGCCTGAACAATCTGTAACAGACATGAGAGTTACGGTATTTTAGCAAAAAAATTTCAAAACCAGACTTCAACATGAAACTGCTGAGCTGCAATTCATATGCAGATTGCACACCATCAGATTAGGTCTCAATAAGGATTTAAAATGGTCGACTCATTACAAAAGGTAATGACCCCTTTTTTAACATTCTCACTTTCTCATCTATTACTAAGTTCCAACAGGGCAGCTGTGTTAGTCTAGTTCAGTAAAACAAACAAGGAGTCCTGTGGCACTTAAAGAGTAATAAATTTCTGATTAAGTGGAAATTTCCCCCATGAGAGCTCATGCAATAAATAGTCTTTTTAGTCTTTAAGTGCCACAGGATGCCTTGTTCTTTTTTTCATCTATTGCTGTTACAGGGCCCATTTCTACACTGTTTGACTCAACACAATTTATTTGGTTTGCCAAATAAACTAACAGACAACTACCCTCCCACCCCAGAACTGTGTGAATTTACCTTGTGACCCACTCTTCTCTGCATGTGCATAACTGATACACTGCAGTTTCCATTTCATGCATCTGAAGAAGTGGGATTATATCCATGAAAGCTTATGCAATAAATAAATTTGTTAGTCTATAAAGTGCCACAGGACTCCTCGTTTGTTTTGCTGAACTAGACTAACATTGACTACCCCTCTGAAACTTTTCCCCCACTCCCTCACATATATCACACAGCAATAGCCATTGGGATATTTTTCTCAGTGATATCCAATCTTGTAGTAAATTCCGCCAGCTCCCCTTCAATCTAACAAAGTCAGATACAAATATTATCCTGTACCTGTTGAGCCTGTAGCTGAATCCTTTTCTAGGTGACCAACATCCAGCTTTACGAGGGGAGCACAAGGTAGGCTGGGTCCCCCAGGATCTGTATTGGCATTTCAACATTGCCATTGGCAATCTGCTGATCAAGAAAATAAGTTGCTGCTTCCAGGCTTCTGAATAGCCTTGTGTTCTTTAAAGATGTGAGCATATCATGCACCATCTCTGACCAACCCACACTGATATCAGTGATGTGTTCCTGCACAATCCCAGAAAAGCAGTCTTGTAGAAAAGTTGGGTGGTGCTAAAATAAAGATATGCATCCCACCATACTGACAACCTTACTGGTGCAAATCCGCTCACTATAGTCTGTACTTTGCTGAGAGTAACAGTCCTACATAAATAGCTGTATGCACTTACATAATGTCCCCTATTATGCATTTTCAGACTCCAAAATTATTTCCTAGAATAATAATCCAGTAAGCTTCCAGGGTAATTACCACTCCCTTCTCAACTATCAGTATAGCTGTCATTTTGCTGCCCATGCGCTGAAGGGCTGGGATGAGCTCAGAGTACAGACCCAGGATTGTGGCCTTTGCAGCTGAAAGTTCTGCAGCCACTACTTATTGCCCCAAACCTACATTACAGTGCAATCCCAGCAGCAGGTGCTCATTTCTCTGGCCTGGACGTGGTGCTCCACCATTTGCTGCTGCTCTGTGAACATGAACAATAACAATGAATTGTTTTTTTCTGTGTTCCTCACCAATCTGTCCTCACAAAAATTACAACATCCCCCATTGTTGTGGCTCCTTCTGTGACTCTGATTATACTGGACAATTGTGCATTCTGTATTTACAGAATTCTTGAGAACAGTACAGAATTGTGAGGCTCCAGGCTTCTGCCAGAGACAGCAGACACTGGACTTTGTCACATGGGTGTTTGGACACATTGGGATATCTTCCCACGGTAGACCATATTTTTGACTCTTGGTGAAACCTGAAGCACTGATGCAAGCAGTCAAATATGCATATATGTGAGTAATATACTAACTGTAGCAGAGTCTGCCAACATAACTTGCTTCAACCAATGTTATAGTATATGCACGGCCTCACTGGTTTTCTACCTGTACAAAAGAGACATTAGCAGCGAAAACGTGGAATGACCACTGCCTCCGTGCTTACCTGGAAAGACCAATTCTGTGGGTGGTTTGACTTCTCAGCAGGGCTAAACATCTGGAGTTCTCATTCATTTTTGTGGGAAGTATGAAAACCAGGCCATTGGTTTTATGTAATTTCAGGCAATTAAGTTTGAAAATTGGACTTAAAGCTGTTGAAAACACCTTAACACACATAAAAAAAGGGAATTATCTTTGGATCCCTCTACTTACTGCTCCATGTACTATTTATGGAATCATTAAACTATGTAAAGACCCTTAAGCAGATTTTCTCCAAAGTCACTATTGAAAGCTTCTGGTTAGGTGAGCTCAGTGACCTTCGGAGCCTCAAAAGTCCTTTAAGGTATTTAATTTTGACAAGCCTGTGTACAGAATTTAGAGCCAATCAAGCTTGAAAGTAGAAGTTGAACAATGTGAAATAAATTTGTAAGTAGTTTTTATTCATATCGTTTACTGTAACTGTTATTGGTACTGGCAAGGAATGACACCCTGTCAAAGTCCTTTAGTTCATTCTGGCCACTGTGTGTCTCAAGAAAATAACTAACATTTTGATGCAAGAAGGTGACAGTGCAATTTTTAAGGGAAAATAGACTTAAGGTCAAATTTATCACAGGAAAATAAACATGTCTGAAGATGGGCCCACAAAGCAAAATTCAGATCTCGGTTTCAAATATCCTGAAGTTTATCCATTATAATGTTAATTATTATAACCATAGCACCTAGGAGCCCTCGTCATAGACTAGGACCTCCTCCACCCCTCTTTACTGACAAAGAACAAAAAGGCGGTCTCTGCCCGCAACGGGCTTACAGTCTAAATAGTTAGTGGGACAAGCCACAACATCCAAGCATTTTCCAAGCTGACATTTTCTCTCAAGGATCATCGCTACTTAAGATGCTGATATTAATCATCTCTACTTAGGAGGCTAATGCTAACATACTAATGTTCACTTACAACTAATGTTGGTGACATCTGCTTCATATTATTGTCTTGAGAGTTGACGTCTGTAGGTATTATAGGTCAGTACCTTTCAAAAATTGGCACTATATTGGAAAAAAAAACCCCCACACCTGTAAATTCAAACATATATTTGAATGCTCATTGAAGACATAAACCACCAGATACAGTGTGACTGCTGCTAGAAGAAATGAAACTGTATCATTGCCCGAATGTGAACAACCTACACTTACTCTCCATTCACTACAAACTCTTGTACTATATTTCAAAATTCTCCGATGCAGTTAGCTTTGCCCCATTCCCCCATGCCTCACCTCATCCTCATGCAAAATCCAGCTTCCATTCACAGGTTCCATTTAAAACGGTAAACACGAAAATTGATTAGTACTTACTTCTATCTCCATTTATTTCTTCCACAAGCCTCAAAAGATACATTCATATTGTTCCCATTTTTCTTTCATCATGAAGTTGCAAGATATCCCTTGCCTACCATTGAACCCTGTGGAAGTCAGCAGTCTATTTTCTGCATTCTGCTGACACTGTAAATGCTAATAAAGAGAACCTGGAATGTTTTAGAAACATCAGCAGAACCTGTAATATGGTTGATGTTTAAAATACATTTTACCTGAGAGTGACAATTTAGTGTGTGACAATTTGGCGTAGTTTTTAAAATTTGGTTAGTAAGATGACTACATTAAAATGCACAAATCAACATTCTTTCAGCAAGTGTGTTTTGCTTGTTGAAATTTCATGCCAAAAAAGAGCTGAGAGAATAACACAGCATTAGCCATGAATATTCACTAAATATTTAAATGAGAATCCCTCAGCTATGCTTGAATGTCTTTTGTATTCATTTTCTATGAATATTTTGAGATACTGAGTTTTTACTGGCACAGGCATCTGCATAAAATTAGCAGCAGATTTCAGGGCTACAGTGTTAACATTTTATCAATTCCATAACTTACTCAGTTTAGTCCGGTTGTATTTTCCATAAATAACATAGCTCTTCAAAAAAGGTGCGACTTTTCCATTAAGTTTTCAGTTTACATCTTTTCCATCAAGGCATATATTCTGAAGAATTACAGTCTGTAACAATGTAACACTATGTATTATCATAACCAACCATTGTTCCCACAGAAAATTTCTAAGAAAAATATGCACTATGCATAGGAATTACTGTGTTACTTAAAAGGCACATTCTCCTCTTTATTTAGGATAAGATTTCTCAAAAAAGATATCAATGAGGGTTAGAAGTGTAGGCACTTTTGAAAAATCCCACTAGGCACCTAGCTGCATCTGAATACATATAAAAATCTGGCCCTAAGTGATATAGAAACTTAATTCCTGTTTGAACATGATATTTAAGCTTATAAATCACTTACAGCTGCTTCTCAAAAGCTAATTTGCTGCCATTGGAATGAGACACCTAAATATCTGGGACAAGCTGGACCTTTCTCCTTTTTGAAAATTTCATCCTCAGACCAAAAATTTGGATTTTGTATCTTTAAAAGTGTTTTGTAAAACCTAGTACAAATAGAAATATTTATGGTATTTTAAAATGTCAGTTAAAACCATAGTTTGGAAAAGAAAAAACATCCCACAAAGTGAAAACAAACACTAACGCATCATGCTACCGTGTGAAAACCAGAAAAGAAAACTGCTTGGAAACCCAAGTGGAATGAACATCTGTATTTTCATTGTCTAAGCTGAATGCAAAACACAAACACTCAGCATAATGGAGATGAAAAGCAGATCAGGTTTTAAAAATACGTTCTGTTTTAGCAATCTACTGTGTTATTCCTATAAGAGACAAGGGACAGTTTAAATATGATTTGTGTCATGCTTGTGCCCCTTTCAGACTTTGTGCATATGAAATGAGAGATAAGGGGCAGTTTAAATATGGTTTTAGATCATGTCTATTCTCCTTTCAGATTTTGTGTGTATGAAATTAGAGATTTTGTGATTTTTTTTTTAGTTTTAATATTTTAGTGCACTCCAAACTATATATTTTTTATTTTGTACAACAGTCTTTTATTATTATTGTACACCACACGAAAATGTTCTGAAGAAGAAGTCTGCAGAGGGGTAGCTGGGTTAGTCTGTGTACAGTAAAAACAACGAGAGTCCTGTAGCTGCTTATAGACTAACAGATTTCTTTGGTCATAAGCTTTAGTGGGCTCCACCTTACTTTGTCAGATGCATCCTTCTGAGGAAAGATGACTTTGTGGTTAATGCGCTGTGCTAGAACTGAATTCATCTCCAAGTCCTGCCTTAGACCTCCTCAGAGACCAGGCACAAGTCATCTAATTTTGCTGTTTTTCAGTTTCTCATCTATCAAATGGAGATAATAATGCTTCCTTAACTGCTGTGAGAATAAATTCAGTAAAACGTTTCTGAAGGATGCAGATTTTATTGTGATTGCAGCTATTAAAAAGAAAGGTGCCTTTACCAAACAAACAGAACACTACAGTCCCTGCCTTGAAAAGTTTACGATCTACAATGAATCTGTTCCAAAGGGGTAGCTGTGTTAGTCTAGTTCAGCAAAATAAACAAGGAGTCCTATGGCACTTAAAGACTAAAATATTTATTTACCACATGAGATTTCATGGGTGAAAATCCCACTTCATCAGATGCTTTGAAAATGGGGGAATTTACAGAGTGGGAGGAAGTACCACAGGATTCGTTGTTTGTTTCAAAGAATCTGTGTCATTGAAATTCTTTTGTAACCTGTTTCATGTCACTGATTCACAAACTTGGTAATGCAGACAATTTCTTTAAAGACAGACCATTTCCTGACTATCTCCCTCCCTGATCCTAAACCTATACCTTTCCTGCTATATCCTGATTGGTAGCTTTGTTATATGAAAGTGACACTGAAACAGAATCAAGGAGACAAGAGAAATAGTGTAACTTTTATGCATTGACTTAGTAATGCAACACCCTCTTCCCCATTTTGTACCTATGCTATTCACCTATGCTCCTGGGAACTGTGATTTACGGTACCAAATATGTCCTAATGGCTCACTTTTCCCACTACTTCAATTTCTCCAGTGCATTTTACAGTATGGTTCTGTCATTCTGTGTATTTGATACCCTTACAATTGTTGTCCTCCCCAAATTTAATGACAATTTAATTTACTTCAAAGAAACACCATCTGAAGAAAGACAGTTGTATGGGGTACAAAGAGGTGGGTTTTTAAAAATTAGTCAACAAAGCATCTAGAAATATTGGATCACAATTCCCAACATGAACTTCTTAAATGATGGTGCACTTCTCATGACTGAGATGCAAATCTGTGGGAGATATAAAGATGCTTCACTGATCATCAGTGGTCCACAGTCCAATTTTCAAACCACTGTTTCTGTCAACTCAATGTTATATAACATAGCAGTAAGCAACACAAAATACCCCAGCTGTTAACATTTACTAGAATTACCTTTTGATAAGTTAGGCCCTAAGGCTGCAGCAAGAACAGTGGTGGCCAGCTGAAGATCCCTTGACTTCAATCAGCATAAATGCAGGTGCAAGGGTTTACCTTCTCACCAGGACTGGGGCATTATTTTTAAATCCTACACTGAAATCTATACCAATAATGATAAGCTAAAAAAAAGAGAAGAATGCATAAAGCAACACATTCCCTTTACAATATTTTATTTTTTTAAAGACTACAAACAGGTAGTCAAAAGGTGAATCTGCATCTTTAGATTTAAAATATTAATGAATCTTAATAGAATTTTCCTCTAGAGATAGGTGAAGTGAACAAATGCTGGCGACTGAGAAAATGCAAACAGAAGAGGCAGGAGGGAACAATAATAAATAATTAAAGAAACACAACCATCTGGCTGGTATCTGTATTAATGACCTTAAATAAGACAGACTGCAGGTGCCTAAAATATTAAACATACCATTCAAAATCTGAAATTTAAATATATCAGCAGCCAGGGAAAATGGAAATACAAAGGACATTGAAAAAGTATCCTATCTGCATGGTTCTGAATGAACTGGAAGTTAAGGGTGCAGGAAGGTAGAATATTTCACCTGCCTAATGGGGCTACTCTGAAAACAATGGATGAATTATTTTTTTCAATGATAAAACTTTGCACTTACATAGACTTTTAAATTTGTTGGCAACCTACAACTATTGTTTAATTACTAATTGGCAGCTCTGCTAGACAACTAGATGAGCATCAGAAAGAACAGCTCTCTCAAATGGTCCGTTCTGGAACTACACTTCTCATTCTCAATTTGGAATAAAACATTTAATGTAACATTTTAAGCATATTTATTGGATATAAATGTCTCTTTACATAAATAAACACCAATACTGACAACACAGTCTTATTCTTCCAGGACCCTCTCCCCCCACCATAGACCTAATTAAATCACACAGAAAACAGTATACTTGAAGATACCAGAATATTTTCTCCCCCACAACCACCCCTGAAAGGATATAGTATTATGTTTACAGATTTTTACTGGGATAGGAAAAAAAAAAAGACTAGATTTGAGTAGGCTGCCAGGCTCCTAATGTTCATGGGAATCAACAGACATTAGAAACCTAAGAACTTTAGTGAAATGGGCTCCCACTCCCATCCCTGGCCACACCATACCCAGCTGATTCCTGCATGCAAAGAAGTGAAGGAGGTCACAAGCACTGTTCCCTCTAAGCTGTGTGCGTGTGCGCGCGCGCACAGGTTGTGAAACCTGCGCACACAACAAAATAAAAGTGTGCACAAAAAATTCAATAGTGCTAATATTGGTGCTCACAAAGCAATGTTTTTGCACACACAAAGAAATTGTTTGTGCACACAGTCTACGAGTAGTTAAAGGGAACACTGGTCACAAGGCTATTTCAGTTATAAACTCCCACACAACAGTGAATGTAACTGGAGCCCAAGCACAGGGAGGCTCCCTCCATATGCCTGCTAAGGTGTGAGCCCCTGAAGTTGAAGAGGAGGTGATGCCATTGCTCATTTCCCCTTACTGCTAGTTGTCAGTGCACAGCTTCCTCTGCTCTGCATCCTCTGAAGTTCCAGGAAGTAAGTCTCTTCTAGAATGAAGCAAAACAAGCCTGAACATAATTTATCCACCAAATGGCACTGTCTTCAAATGTAAGATAAATATTTAGCAGTTATATTTTCAGATCTGGATGCTGGAGCTTTATTGGAAGAGAAAGCATTTGAGCAAATGTTGCTAGAATGTACAATGAAAGTCACTATCAGCTATCTCCACACAGAACATATCTTTGGAAGTAGCCTGCTGGCACGATGAACTCCACTCTCTTCTAGTGTCAACAAGCCTTGCCCAGGTTGAATCCTCTGCTTTTCCCCAGATTGGCAAATCCCTCTTTCCCCAGCCGTGACAGATATTTTGTGACAAATTCTCCCCTGTTGTAATTCCATTGAGTGATGCCAGAGATGAATGTGGCCAATGATGAGATTAAACTTTTGCCAGTCTTCAACAGGAATTGCTCCTACCTTTGCTACAGCTATGGACATATTTTAGGCTAAAAGGCTGCCTTTTAGCTTCTGGGAAAAACATATTCTCCACCCATAATATTATTGAAAGGGAATATCCCCACTAGCACCAGAACAGCCTGGGCTTCACACTGAGCTTAAAACATGTAAGCAATCTTTCTGAGCAAACAGTTTGACCTCAATAGGATCTTAAACATAGTATGGGAAACAGATCTTGCAAAGTTCCCGAGCAGTAGTTGTGTTAGTTTACTTCAGCAAACCAAACAAGGAGTCCTGTGGCACTTTTAAAGACTAACAATTTTATTTACCCACATAAGCTCATGTGATAAATACAATCATAAATCTTTAAAAACGTCACAGAACTCCTTTGTTTTGTAGATCTTGCAGGCTTCATCTTCCACAATGGGCAGATATTACCTGCTATTGTTCCTCGAGTGCTAACTCAAGCGCACCCCTCTCACAGCAAATTGTTTTGCCTTAACACTGCTGAGATTATTCTTTAGGTTTTGCATTAGAGTAAAAGTTGGATAAAACTGTGGTTTTGTGTATCTGTTAGTAATAGCAAGAAAAGCCTCATGGAGCACTGATGTATTAGTGTATTGTTGTACACAATATGAAGTCTGAGGACTCTACATCTTTCCCTTTAACTAATTTTCACACTTGTAAAATTTTGGGTGTGTCCTGACACAACCTTACCTGTCACTGCATATAACTTGTTTGTCTGTTAAATTATAGAAGCATGGAAAAAATAATCCTCTATTAGTAATCTTTTGGACCATTGGAACAAGCCAAGGGATCAGGCTTTATGAGCTCCTTAATGTCCTACTGCTTACTCACTGCATCCTTGGGATAATCGATTTTTAACTCCTCTCTGATTTAAATGTCAACTTCCCACACTTGTAAAACTGGAAAGATGTCAGTTCCTACCTCTCATGAGTCTTCCTTTCTAGAATGCCTTTCTTAGAAAAATTGCTTATCTAAACAGAGATATCTAATGGCCTATATCTGAGTAGTGATAAGTCCCCTTTCTCACTGGCTCAGTGCAACGAATGTCCTAAACACCATGAATGCCAAGGGACTAATTCTACTAAATAGAAATGTAAATCTACATAGATCTGTAGACTAAACATTTTGACAGCTATGGCAAAAAATGAAAAAATTCTCTGTGCACCATGGCAAAATGGGACATAATGTGTGTGTTATGTTCACAGCAAACAGACTGTGATTATTCTGCCACTGAGGACATAGGAGTGGGTTTAGAGGCTTAATTCAACATTTCCAAAGTCAACTGAGAGCTATAAACTAAATTATTGTTAAGCAGGGAGGTAGCAGGGAATGAACTGTGTCAGGAAATTTAGCCTTTGCTCCCATCTGTTTCAAAGACATACTATGGGACCAGGAATAGGGTTACCTGATACCAAAGCATGGAAAGGAGAACAGGGAAGTTCAAAAAGGAGGACATATGGAGAAAATATAGTATTAATGTAATAGTCTTCTGTTTTTCCTGGTCCCTGGAACACTTTCCCCTAAAAACAGGGTGCTAGGGTTGGTCCAGCCAGGGGCATCACTGGCGCTGGGCACTCTGGGGCATGTGTACTGAACCCCAGTGCCAGGGCCTGGATCTCTGGCCAAATCGGGCCAGAGATCCAGGGCCCAGACGCTGGTGGCCGTGGTGGCCCTGTCCCCAGCTCGGGATCCGGGGCCTGGCTGCTGGTGGCCGCGGCAGCCCCGTCCCCAGCTGGGAATGCGGGGCCCAGCCTTCTGCGGCTGCTTCCGTCCCCGTCCCCGGCCAGGTATGTGGGGCCTAGCCGCCCGCGGCAGTGCCTGGCCCTGTCCCTGGCCAGGGGGTGGGCCCTGCAGGCTGGGGGAGCAGCCTGTAGGCCAGGGGCAGGGCCTGTGCCTGTGCCCATGCCCTGGGTCCCTCCCCCACCCAGCAATGCCCCTGGGTCCAGCATACTTTAAGCCCTGCAAGTAAAAAGCCAGACAAACTCATGTATTTTTAAAATGCCTGCTGGATGAAGGACATGAAGGTAAAAAGAAGGCCATGTCCTCCTTTTGCCTGACACCTGGTAACCCTAACCATGAACGAGCTGCTCAGGGCTTGATTTCTAGGCTTCTGGCAGTGTTCCCTCTAAGCTGTGTGCGTCTGCACACACAACAAAATACAGTGCGCTCAAAAAAATTCAATACTGCTAATATTGGTGCTCACAAAGAAATGGTTTGCACACACAGTCTAGGAGTAATTAGAGGGAGCACTGCTGGGCAGCGAGACCTCCACCTGCAGTCTGCCTGAGCTCCAGGCACTGAGGTCTCTGGGGAGGGAAATAAATCCTTACATGCTCTGTGCGTGCCTCAGCTTCCCCAGCTACACTGGCAGAGCGCGCACCCCTGGATTTCCTTCCAGCCCCCGGGCCGGAGGCCTGCCGCCCAAGGCGGGAGCCCCAGAAAGCGAAACAAAAAGTGCCCGCCGGGGGGGCCGCCATGTGACGCTGACAGTCGCCCCGCAGCCGCACTTGCCGCCGCCGCGCTGCTCCTCCCCCGACACAGCCCGGGGCCGGGTTTCCCCTTCCCCGGCCGCCGGCGCCGTGACGTCCCTCGAATAGCAGCGCAAGGCGCGCGATTGGGATTGCGGCGAGCGGCGCGGAGCCCCGTGCAGGCGCCGCGGCTCGGGGCGGAGACTCCGCCGGGGGGTGCGCAGCCGCCGCCGCCACCGCCACCACCCGCGGGCAGGGAGCATGGCCCCGCGCGCCGCCCCTCTGCTGCTGCTGCTGCTGCTGCTCCCGCCGCTGCTGCCCGCGGCCTCCAAGCTCAACATCCCCAAGGTGCTGCTGCCCTTCGCCCGCGGCACCAGGATCAACTTCACGCTGGAGGCCAGCGAGGGCTGCTACCGCTGGTGGGTGAGCGCGGCGCGCACGTGGGGCCGCGGCCCTTTGTCCGCCGCTGCACCTGGCGCTGCGGGAGCCTGGGCCGGGCCGGGCCGGGCCGCGCGCGTCTTTGCGGGAGCGCGGGGGGAGGCCGCAGCCCTGCTTCCGGCCCGGGGACAGGTGCGCGCCAGACCCAGCCGGGCTCGCCGCGGGCAGCGCCTCGCATCTGGCCAATGGGTGTGAGGGACAGGCTGGAGCATGGCAACAGCAGGAGAGGGGCAGGAGGAAGAGCTGAGGGAAGGGGCTCACCTGTCTGGCTCCCCTGCAGCCTGTGAAGGGCTCGTTGACATTTGGAGGTGGAAAAGCTGGGTCAGGTATGTCTAGGGTTACTAGATACTAAGGCACGGAAAGGAGAAGGAGCATCACTGCCCCGGGGCCTGGGCCCTGCCCTCCCCCGGCCCCAATTCTCCAGCTGGGCCCCATCCAGCCGCAGGCTCCTGCTGCCACCAGCCTGGCCCCAGATGAGGACAGGAGAGGCGGTCAGGTCTGAATTCCCTGCCGGGGAGCAGGCCGGGAGTGGCGGGCATCGCTGCAGGCTGCCAGGCCTGAATTCCCGGCCAGGGACCGGGGTGGGAGCAGCAGGCACCGCCATGGGTGGCCTAGCCTGGGAGGGGACTGGGAGAGGCAGACACCACCACTGGCAGCCAGACCCTGGGTCTTCAGACAGGGACAGGAGAGGCAGGTGCTGCCCTGGACATTCGGGGCACTAGTACTGGGACTTGAGGCATGTGCCCTGTGTGCTGCCAGGCACCAGCAACACCCCTGGAAAGGAGGACTGGGAAGTACGAAAAGGAGGACATTGGAGGACACTTGGAGAAAGTGTAGTATTAATATAATCTTCTGCTTTAGGGGGCTCTGGAATGCTTGCCCCTAAAAATAGTGTGTTCCAGGTCGTTCCAGCATACTTTAATCCCTGTAAGTAAAAAGCCAGACACAATCATGTATTTTTAAAATGTCTGTTGGATGGAAGATATGAAGGTAAAGAGGAGGATGCATCTTCCTTTTGCCTGACATTTAGTAACCCTCGGTATATCAGCAAACCTGCTTCTCTCTCTCTCTCTCTTTAAACCAAATATACTCATGACTTGGCATTTCATCATCTACTTGTAAAAATCTAATATTTGCACTGGCTAGTTCATCCCGTTGCTCATTTCATAGCTGAGATAGCTTGGCTTACACCAGGGGTTTCAAACAAGCGGCCCACTAGCCACATGCGGCCCCTAAAGCTATTTCCTGTGGTCCACAATGACACTATCATTACCAATTTTTTTTACAGTATCATTCTATGAAAAGGTTTCGGTGGTGTGGCCCTCAAGCTAACATACTAGTCCTCATGTGGCCCTTGTGGTGATTTGAGTTTGAGACCCCTGGCTTATAGTGTGTTTGTACACTACTACAACCACTGTAAGCCAAGTACCACAGAGGAAGTTAGGAGGCTAACTAGTGGGACAGACCATCAGTCTGTGCTGAATCTTGGGTAAGAAAAAAGCCTAGGAAAACATTTGTGTATCTGGCGCTAAGACAGGGGTCAGCAACCCAAAAGATAAGAAAAGCCCTTTTCAAGAATTCTTTCAATCACCAAGTTTGGTGAGAGCTGCAATGCGTGTAGCCTACTGGTGGGGTGAGCTGGAAGCTGGGCCAGCATGCCTGCTACAGGGTCCCCTAGCGGGGGCAGGGAAGGAGGCAGCTCGAGACCAGGAGCTGGTTCCCCTGCAGGGTCCCCTTGTGGTGGTGGAAGCCTGGTGGAGGCAGTCCAGCGGGTCCCCTGGTGGCAGGAAGGGGGTCCAGAGGCACAAGGGAACAGCCAAAGAGCCTCATGGAGCTGCAGAGCCACAGGTTACAAACCTCTTCTCTAAGAGGACTTTTTAGATACAAAAATGGAGGATGAGTCATTAGAAGGAAGCATGGATTCACCAAGAGCAAGTCATCCCAAACAAGCTTGATTTCCTTCTTTGGCATGCTAATAGATTTGGATAGGCTGAATGTGACAGACATAACGTACCTGGATTTTAGCGAGGCCTTTGATGCAGCCCCTCTTCGTGTTCTGATAAGTAAGCTGTAGAAGTGCAGGCTTGACTGAACTACCATTGAGTGGATACATAATTGCATGAGCTTCTGTTAACACAGAGTAACTGTTAGTGGAACAATGTTAGATTGGAGAGATGTTGCGCATGGGGTCCCACAAGTATTTGTTCCGTGTTTGGTATTAACGTTTTTATTAATGACTTGGACGTAGGTATAGAGAGTATATTGATCAAGTTTGCAGATGGGACAAAGATGCGGAAGGAGGGTGGCAACATTTGGAGGATGAAGCTGAGAAGAATCTGGAAGTTGGAGTGGATCATAACCTCAGCATGAATAAGCAAAGTGATGCTATTGCAAAAAAAAAAAAAAAATTGCATTAACAGAGGCATAGCAAGTTACAGCTGGTGATTGTACAGCTGCACTAGGTTCTGGTTAGGCCTCAGCTGAAGTACTGTGTCCAGTTCTGGTCACAGAAAGGATGTAGAAACTGGAAGGAGTCCAGAGGTGAGTGACAAAGATGATCGTGGGGATTGAATGGAAGCCATGTAAGTGGCACTGGAACTAGGTATTTGGCACCCAGGACACACCATGGCAAGCAGCAAGGAAGAAACACCCCTCAATCGAGCAGTCAAATGGAACTGCTCGATACGGCACTTGGGGCAAAGCCCTGTTTGCCCTGCCTTAGTTATGACCTAATGTGAGCAAAGAGTGAGGAAACTGGTTATGTTTAGTTTGGGAAAGAAGAGATAAAGGGGAATATAATAACAATTTTTAAGTGCTAGAATGGCTTCCATAAAAAAGATAGAGAGAAGTTGTTCTCTTTTGCCACCGAAGGCAGGTCATGAGGCTCAAACTACAGCATAGTATAGTGGATTTGGATTCAATTTCAGGGAAGGCGTTCCAACTGTAAGAACAGTTGCACAATGGAACAGACTGCTAGGGAAGTCATGGAAGCTCCTTCACTGGAGGTTTTCAAGAGAAGGCTAGATAGCCCCTGCCTTGGATGGTTTAGGTACAACAAATCCTGCATAGTGTCAGGCTGCTAGACTAGATAAGCCTCGTGGTACCTTCTAATTCTGTGATTTTTTTTATACTTACACCCTGCATGTGAGGTAGCTTTATGCTGATCATCAAACCACATACGGGTGTTGAAGGTGGGGAGGATGCGAAATGACTGAATGCCTGTCTAAACAGTGTGTCAAGTTTGTCCCCGGTGTTTCATCATTGAAGAAAGTTACATTAAGGAAAAACTTGACCAGTTACATTTCTACTTGTTGAAATCGAGGTACATTTTTTCTAACATATTATGAAGTATAAGCAAATGCCAGAAACAAACCATGAGTTGTAACAGTTAACCCCTTTCTCAATCCCTTCATCTAAAAATGTAAGAATTAGGGAATACCTCAGTGTCATGGCTGATTTAGACAACATGTTAACCATGTAGCCACAGGCAAGGATAGATCAAAGAGAAACACACTGGGTCAAGTTGTTTTATAAGGTAAAAGAGGCCTCATTGTGAATAATTGTACTGGTCTCTGGTCAAGATGTCAGATTATGACTAGGATGTAATCAAACAGTGCATGGGAGTCCTTCTTGCTGACTAAAACAAGGAGTTCTGTGGCACATTAAAAGACCAACAAATTTATTTATCGCATAAGCTTTCATGGGAGAAAAAAATCATGTGATAAATAAATTGGTTTGTCTTTATAAGTGCCATAGGACTCCTTGTTTCTTTTGCTAAACTAGACTGATATGGTATGGTTATTCCTTTGGAACTTGTTGCTGACTGCAACCCGGTCAAACTTGTGAAGTAGACATTACTGTATTGGACAGCATGCTTGTCCATGCAAAGCAGTGCAAAAGTTGGCAAATAGGTCAGACACTTTGAACTTGGGCTGCTTGATGGAGTGAAGGAAAACGGATATATTCAAGTAATTGCATATTCAGGGATGTAGTGTTTAGTAAGCCTGACAAATCTTCAGCCTAAATGAACATTCCCCATATTTTAAGTAACACATCACAGATTTGAAGTAGCAGTGAATGTGAGATGTGCAGCTGAAGAAATGTTGATAATCCAAGTCTATTCATGATTGCATCTGTATTTTTGCCACTTACATATGTGTAGCAGGTTTTGGTTGTTAAATTTGTAGTTGAAAACCATTGAAATTCATGCCAGTGGAATATTTTTCTCCTTTGTATCAATGACCTTAAGGCTGTCACTCAGATTTTTGTATGCTTGAACATTTCAGAAGCTGGTTATAAACCTTTAATATGGCTTCTTACAAATTGAGTCCCCTCTTCCCCAGCCAGGAAGAGCAGTAATCAGTTGCATCAAAAGTTTATTTTAATCCTAAACTGTATGTGTAGGAATGAAAGAGGAAGCAAATTATTAAGTACAATATTTTCTAAGTAAAACACTGAACTAGGTTAGTTTGCTGTTTGTTTAGAGTTGTTCAATGATTGCAGTTGTATTCTACAAATGTCGTCTTACCAAATTTTTTAAAAGTGGCTAGAGTCTGTGCAGAATCCTTTTACCAGTCAGTTTGGCTTATTGAAAGAAAAGAAAACATGGTCACAGATCCATCACAGTGGTACTGGGTTTGCATAGGCAGTGTATCTTCATTACTCCTAGTAAACCTGTGAAACATAAATAGTGAACGTATTCTTATATCTGTAATATTGATTAATTTATAGGAAAAAATAATGATAAACTTCCCTTGTACCATCCATCTGTTCAGAATATCAGTTTCTCCATTCTGCATTGTTGAAAAGCTCACAGTGGTAGTTACTATTAATGATGTGATGCATGAATCAGATATTGATCATAGTGGAGTTGTGCCCTTAGGCAATATGTCCTAGTATATAGGACATTAGATTGGACGCAGCGAAGCTCAGATGCTGTTTCTAGCTTTGCCGCTGGCATTCTGAATAACCTTGGGCAAGTCACATCACTGTTCTGTGCCTCAGTTTCCTCAGCTGGAAAACGAGGACAGTGATACTGACCTCGTTTGCAAGGCACTTTGAGATTTACTGATGTAAAGAACTGTGTAAGAGGTAGGTTTTATTATATTTGAAGGCGAAAGACCCAAGGCCTGTCATCCATTTGGATTTACAAAAGTGTGCCCTCGTTTTCAGCCTTGGTGATATAAATCTATCTTAACTTTTCTCTTGCAGAACGAGAGGCAGGATGTGGGTGACACATGCTGTATGTATTCTTAAACTTTTTTGGAGGAAGTAGCCACTTTCTGTGAGGGACTGAATGCAAGTGAAGAAGATGGTTTAGTAAATCTGAAAAGTTTAGTAAATTGCATAGATTAACCTTTCTTTCCTGTCTCACAACCGCCTTCCAAAAATCTAGTCTTTAACAAGAGCTGGGTAGGAGGAGAGCTAATATGAGGCCAGATGACTACACATCAGCAGGATTCTCCTTAAACCTTCTTCTGAAACATTTAGTACTACCCATTATCAGAAACATTGGACTAGATGGCCCTTGGGTCTGATCCAGCCTGTCAGTTCAATTCTTATGCTTGACTCCCCCGCCCAAACCTTTTCATAAATATGCTTGTTGGACTTACCTATGGAAGAAAAAACAAAAGGGTCAGAATTACAAGGTACAGACACATGTGTCTCCAGAGAGGATTGAGATTGTATAACAAGGAGTAGTGCTACCAGCTGACAAAGTGACACTACAGTGTCCTAAATATTCCTTTCCAAAGGGATAGCCATGTTAGTATAGTCCAGCAAAAAAACCCAAGGAGTCGTGGCACTTTAAGACTAACATTTATTTTTCGTATGAGCTTTCGTGGGAGAAATATCCCACTTTGTCAGATGCTTTGAAGATGGGTGAACTTACAGAATTCTGTAAGTTCACCCATCTTTGAAGCATCTGACAAAGTGGAATCTTCTCCCATGAAAGCTCATGCAAAAAATAAATCTGTTAGTCTTAAAGTGCCACACGACTCCTTGGGGTTTTTTTTGCTAAATATTTATACTGCCATTTTCATAATTTCTACTCTGCGAAGATACAGCAAGCAGGTAAGAACAGCAGCTTCTTCTGTTGGGAGTGCATCCTACTACTACATTATCAGTTAGGTGGTGGGAAATGTTTCTTCTGGGAGGGGGAGGATCTGTGAGATCTTTTTAGGTTTCTTTGTGCTGCTAAAGTTCTCTGGGATTTCTCTTCCCATATCTTTGAATCTCCTGCACTAGGAGATTTTCTTTCTGAAAGATGAGTTCTGGATATGAATTCGTGCAGAGCTCATTACTGGTTTTTTAAATGGGACATTGAACAGGGGACATAAGGCGGTCTGCTTCCTTCCTCTTCCCATAATGACTGCAAGCTCTACTTTTGCAGCACTTCCTACTTAGGGACTGGAAGGCCTGCTTTAAGTCTCAAGTTCTGGCCCTTTTTTAGAAGAATAAAACTATTTGACTAGAGCTTCTGCCCCTTTCTCTTGTTCATTCTTTCCCCCCTCTTTTCTACCTTCCTCTCTGTAATCTTTTTCCTGAGCTCTCATCTCCATAAGTAATATTGGCTTATGAAAGGGTCAGTATTTTTTCACCATATTTTAGATTTTTTCCCCTCGTTTCTGAAGACTGCTCCTTTTATCTGTTGGTGCCGTTCAATCAGTTGTAAATATCTGAACTTTTTTCTTCCTCTTGTGTAATTTTACATGTTGTTTAATAATACAGATTTAAAAGTTCCAGTGTTACATTAATGAACTACAGAAATTTTATGTTCTTCTGTGGATAAAGGCCAGCTTTATAGACTAATTTTTAAAAAGAGAGCAGGGAAGGGCATGAACCCTTTCTAGGATGAATGATATCTGTAACTGCTTGGGAAATGAGATATTCTACTTTAGAATTTGTAACGTTGGCTGGGAAATCAATGACAATAGCAGCCACAGGAGAGAAATGTACTTTTTTAGAACAGCAGTGTGATGGATATTGTAGGGCTTCCCTGAACCCCAAAAATGAAGGTTCAATAATATCTGCACAATGTTAGGCTGACTAAACCAGCGCTGTCCCTTGGGGGTTGCAGGGCCTGTGGCAATCAGCCTGTGGGGCCCCCTGCCACTCCCCCTGCTGGGGTTGGAGTGGGCTGGGCTGGCTGAGAGGCTGATCCCGTACCCACCCCTCCCCTGGGCCAGCCACTCTGGGCCGAGGGGTGAAGCAGGGCAGTCCAGGGGCTGGGCAGTGCTCTTCCCCACTACCTCTGGGCTGGTCCTCCCCACCGCAAGGCAAAACAGCTGGCCCGGGGACCAGGCAAGAGAGTGGAGCCTGGCCTCTGGGCTAGCCCACTCCACCCC
>VOCP01059228.1:0-10894 GCA_007922195.1 Podocnemis expansa | reverse complement strand
ATGACATGGGGAGAGACGGCAGGTGTGCTCAGCCACAGACAGTCCCTGGCACCCTGCTAGAAAAAGGTAAGGGATGATCACAGGGACACAGGGTACATGAAAGGGCTGCCTGTGCCCAGCATGAAAGCTAAGGCTATGTCTAAACTGGACAATTAGTCTGGACTAAGAAAGCTTAGTTTAGACTCATTTGTAGCAGGTCTACACTAGCCTTTGGCTAGTTAGAACTTAAAAAAAAAAATAAAAGTTCAAAATAGATAAAGTGCCGTAAATTATTTAGTTGAAACTAGCACAATATAGTCACGTTAATTTGAAGAAAAAATGTTTGAACTAAGCAGTTGGTTTGAACTAGCCACTTTTTCTAGTTCAAACTAACTTTTCAGTTCAAACTAAAAAGTTAGTTCAAAACTAAACTGTCTGGTTATTTGGATCTAGAAAACCGTGTTTAGTCTGAACTAGGCTGATCTAATTTGGATTGAACTGAGACTTATTTAGGTTCGACTTGCAACCTGTAGATATAGCCTTAAATTGCCCGGTAGGTCACACATTGTTGATAGCCAAGGGAAAAGGTACATTTCACCAACCAATCCACAGCCTCTCCAATTTCTCCTCCAGCTGGAGTCTGTCTCACTGCTTCAGCCATAGTCCTGCAACTAAAGAGTCCCATCACCTGCCTTCCTTCTTACCCAGTTTTTTCTTTCCCTGTGACTCATCCAGTCTCTGTGATTATTCTGGGCTGGGAATTCTTTAGTATCTCTTCAATGATCCTGTAAATGATCTAGGAAGGAGGGTCTTGCAACAGATCACCAGCCAACCTCCCATTGAGCTTGGTTTGGGATCTATGGTACCAGAGCTGGAGCAGCCTCTCCTGGATCTGTTTGATCCTCACCCAGTAGATGATTGGATTTATCAGGAGGGTGGGAACAGATCGACATATTGAAATATGTGGAATTGCAGGGATAAGACAAGACTGAGGTAGGAGCTAATGTGAGTATGTCAACAATTGTGGGGAGACTGAAGATGTCCCTGATGATCTTACACAGGAAAAATGGATAAAATACACATCTGGGCCACTCATTAAGAATGCCTTCAGCAGATGATGTGAATGTCGGTGCAGGCCAGTTTCCCCACGGCTATGAGTTTGCAATACATGTCTGTGGTGACACTGGTTCTGCAGGGGAGCTTGGACCCTTCCTCTGAAGCAAAGAACAGTGCAAGCAGCAAAATCAGCAGGCTACTTTTGGCCCCAATGGGGTTTGTCATGGTGGTGGAATTACTTGGCATACATGGAGAAGAAGAGGATGGAGAGCCAGACATTAGCTGTCTTAAGCCCGGAAATGGCCAGCAGGATGATATAGGAGGAGTTGGTGATGTGGGTTGTGTTGAAATCTAACATGGTCTAGAGGAGAGGGAGTTCAACTCTGAGGCGGACCAGTGTCTCATACACTATAATGCTTCCTAATTTCTTTTTTGTTTCCACGACTTAGAGTGCTGCTTGTAGTGCAAATGCCTGGATGGAGAGATTATTTTAAATGAGATGCTACATGCACAAGAGGTAGCTTTTCCCAGGGCCATGCATGTTTTTTTTTCCCCCTTCATTTCTTTCCTTGAAGGAAATATAGTAATGCTGTAACAGAACATCTGAGTGTTCAGCTGTGATCCCTACAGTCTTTAGCTCAACAAATTTACCTCTTCATCATTACAGTTCATGTGTACCCAAAAACTTGAGGTATCCCATTTACTTTGGATTGCATATAGCTCCTTTCATTCTAATTAGCATGAATACATATCCTGTACCATGTGGTATGAGCACATGTTAGAAAGAAAGATGTTTTGAGAAGGTTTAGGAAAATTAAAATGATATTTTATTTACTTACTTTTGCTTGTTTGTTTGCTTGTTTCAGTTCCGCCCGTTGGTGAAACTTTGTCATAATCTTAGGAGTCAGGTTATTCTTTAGTCACTTACTTATGTAACCTTTTCATATGGCTAAGACCTAGAATAACTAAGCTACAATCTTGCAGGCCTCAGCCTCTAGATCTGACATTCCATCCCTGTATATATAGATACCTGCTATACAATTATCCCTCAAAACTGCTCAGTTGCCTTCTATAAGATGAAATTGAACTGTATATATTGTCAGTGGTTATCTGTGACATTACCTCTTCAGTAATAACATAAGAAATGAAGGGTGAAATGAAACCCTTGTCTACAAGGAGATTGGTCACTAGTGACAAACACAGTAAAGGGGCATTTTAATTTTTCAGAGTAGTAAATGATAAAAAACTGACCCATTAATGGCACTTCCAACATTTTTGCTCACAGAATGGAGAGTACATGCTATAGAGAGTTCCCCATGTCACACAGTTGAATATGCATATCAATTATTGTTCTCTTCATGTCCCCTTGGGGATCTGCAGCTTCAAGAGTGTGAAAGTTGGATTAAATAAAAAATATGGATTCTCTTCCCATTACAAAACTTGATTTGACCTGATCTTCTATCTGCTGTTTCCCAGTGTTTGAATTTTAATAACTGCTTTAATTTGCTGTTACCATATGACCTGACCCCATGACTTACACTCCCCTGAATGTATTTTTCTTCCATTCTGTAAGCCCCCCATTTTCAAAGCATCTGACAAAGTAGGATTGTCTCCTACAAAAGCTCATGCGATAAATAAATGTATTAATCTTTAAGTGTCACAGGACTCCTTGCTTCTTATGCTATAGGGTAGACATGATCAAACTGTGGCTCAGTACCCACATGCGGCTCTTGAATAAAAAAGTGTGGATCTTGGAAGAACTTGGTTTATATTCAGGTTAGAGAGAGGAAAGTAGCCCCAGCATTAGGAGTTTTAAATCTCCCTCCCTGAGCATGCTCAGAGGCGAGCCCCAGCCTGAGCTTAGCTACCAGAGTGGCCAGGTGGGGGGGAACAGGGGCGGGGGCAGGGGCAGGGTCAGCCCAGGGCAGCCAGCAGTGGCATGGCTGGAGATGGCAGGGAGAAGTGTGGCATGTTTAAATTTTCTCATAGGCCTTATTGTGCTTTACTCATTAAAATAAAATCATGATTTATACATCCTTCTAAACATGACATCGAAAAATAAGAAACAAAAATATGAAGAAGAAAATAGATCATTTAATGTATAGGCCTAGTTTTCTTGGCAATCTTAAGTAATTATTAGAATCTGACATTAGTAGAGTCAATATTTGCCCTCTTTTTTGTGATAAAATTAAAGTATGCAATGAAGTTGAAACTTAGTAATTTGGGGGTAGGTAAAGGTATATGGCTATATTCCTCAGTGCAGCTCTTAAAGGTTTAATAATCAACATGTGTGGCTCTTGAGTGCCATAAGTTTGGCCACCCCTGCTATAGAGAACTTCCCTTTCAGTTTTGAAGCTGCTCAGCATTGGAAGGTGTAAAAAGCCCTGTGCTTTCCAAACCTGTGCCATGGGAAAGATCCACAGCTGACTGTATCGTTCTGAAAAGACCTAGGTGTAATTGGCAGCAAATCAGTGAAAAAAGCTGTTCAATCCCACTAGTGGTCAAAGCAAAGATATTGGGTTACAGGGGACTTGGATCTGTGCATTTATTCATTTTTGGTCATTGAGTAAAAGATATTGCATGTATAAGGGGGACATCAGAGAGAAGTTATGAGAATGGTGGAAATTGCCACATTCAGAGACTGAAAACTGTGAGAAAGAAGAGAAAAAGAAGAGGGAATGTGATAGAGGGGGAACCAAACAAAACAAGAAATGGATCTCATTCAAATGGAAAAAGAGAAAACAGAAAGAAACAGCAAATAAAGTAAGGAACAAACAGGTCCCAACCAAGAATATCAACAGATATGTTGTGTTTCAAATGGGCTAATTCCCCAAAGCTGTGCAAAATTATCAAGAAAATTCACTGGTAGTAACATGGGAGCCAGAAAATTGTCAATAAAAATGGGTAGTTCTTTAAGAAGAGTTTTTAGATTTCCCAAAAGGTATAATTACACAACCTTGGAAGTCAACAACTATTACTGAAAATCTGATTCAGTGGTGAAGTATTAGCAATGATGGGTGGTAGGAGGAGCAAAATATAACACATGGGAAATATTGAGCAAGTGACGCAACTGCAAAGTTTTGTAAATGGATAGTGGAAATTAAAGATATGCATGGCAGGGCTACGGATAACAAAAAGGAGATTACTAACTAAATAAAGTTTGGTTGATTAAGGGAACTACACAGATGCAGCAGACTTCAGGTTCTCTGAGACATGTAGGAGAACAAAACTTTCAGATAGAAAAAGGAAAATACCACTATACACTATAAATAGAGCATATTTTAAATGAAATAAAAATTGCCATGGGACTGATCTCAGAAAGCAGTTGTAAATAGATTCAAATACTCTGTCAGGAAGGATTAATAAGATCATCTAATTCAGCCCATAAAACTTCACCTACCCACTCCTGCATTAAACCTTTATCCTATAACTGAATTACTGAAGTTTCCATATCATGACTGAAAGACTTTAAGATACAGAGAATGCACCAGAATTGAGCCATGTCCTATGCGACAATGGAAGCCAAAAAACCTCGAGAGCACTAGCCAAAATGCCCTGGGGGTAAATTCACTCCTAACCCTGAAAATGGTAATCAGTTAAATACTGACCACATGCTTAAGTTTCACCAGCCAGGTACCCAAGAAAAAATTCTCTCTAATAACTCATTACCAGTGAATGGGCTGGGGGGGGGTATTGTTTTGCAGGGATCACTTCTAAGAAAGTTGCTATTTCACATTTTTATTAGTGTTCTTGAAATAAACCTATAATTCCAGACAAAAATTGTGGACAACACAAAATTTGGCTGAGCAGTTGCTGAAAAAAGGGTAGGCATAAAGATAGATCTGAATTGTCTGGTAAACTGAGCCCATTGAATCAAAAAGTTTTAATACAGCCACTGCAAATCTATCATCTGAGAGCAAGGAATGCAGGCCTGACCTACAGAATGGGGGACTGTATAATGGCAACCAGGGACTCTGAAAATAATTGAGGGATCATAGTAGACAACCAGCTCCTCATGAGCCCCTAGTATGATGTTATGGCAAAAAGGGCTAATGCAATCCTAAAATATATAAATGCGAGCAGTGAGTGGGAGCAAAGGAACATTTTTTTTTCTTTTTACATTGCATTAGTGAAGCTGATATTGGAATATTGCATTAATTTATAGTGTCTTCATTTTGTAGCGAATGGGACCTGAGGTTCCTTGAGGTGATAAAATCTACAGAGGCAGAGGAGGCCTGTTTATAAGCAGCTTTATTCGAATAAAGGGAGCACACAGAGTGGGGGAGCCACTCAGTGAACTCAGCCAGTGTTTAGCCTAGCAGCTCTTTTATTCCCTAATACCAGCCGCAGGGTTCCCTCTCCCTTTCCCCATTGGCTAGGGTAGTCAGGAGGTACAGACTTCCCGTTCCACCTACTTCATGTTCTCCTTAACATGTGCCCCCCCCGTTACATACATCGCATGTTGCACAAAGCAATAATTATGCCTCCCCTGGGTGTGCAAGTAAATATTCATAAGCTTATTAAGCCTGCGTACTCCTCCTATGGGGGTCTTTTACACCTAGTTTGTTTACGGAAACTTGTGGTTTAACTGACAGACAGACTTAACAAGTTGCTCAGACTGAGAAGGGGGGGGTGTTGTTTGTGGTTTGACAAAAACACGTATTCAAGAGCAGAATTTCCTTCAATTTCAAGAAGGATGTTGAGAAAATTTAGAAGGTATGTGTGTAATGAGAAGAATGTCAGGGAAAGTGGGGGCCATTGACAGAGTGCAGGAGAAAAATTAGCAAATGGTGATGAAGAAAAAGCTGAAGTACTCATTTGTTTGTTTGTTTATTTGTTTGTCTCTGTCTTCAAAGACAACTTCAGCCCCCCACCTACTGCAGTGGGCAGCACAGAAGTGGTTGGAGAGTAGCAGCCCCTGTTGTTAAAAGAGCTGCTTAAGGATTCCTAAGAAATGCTGAACCTTTACCAGCTGATGAGGGCAGATACAAGGCAACAGAGAATGCTGAGCAAGTTGACTGAAGTGAATAAAGAGCCACTGACCATTATCTTTGAAAACTCCTGGTGACGGTGGAGGGGTTGTGCTGGATGATCAGCAAATCCAATGTAGTGCCTGTGTTTGAACAAAGAAAGGAAGATCCTGAGAACTAATGACTGGTTAGCCTCACCAGATTCCCCAGAAAAGTCATGAAGCAAGTCCCAAAGACATCCATTTTGAGGCACTTAGAGAGGATAAGGTGATCAGGAGCTGTCAGCTTGGATTCACCAAGGGCAAATCATGTCTGACCTCCCCAATTGCATTTTATAATGAGATGACTGTTTGTGTCAACACGAGGAAACCAATACTCTGATATACTTGATTTTAGGAAAGCTTTTAACATCAGACACTGATGTGGGGTACAAAACCTCTGGGGGACCTAAGCCATATCCCAGCTTTCCTTACTAATTGACTATAATGGTTAAATATAGACAAGTACACTGAATAGCTAATTGTGTCTCAACAGAGATCCAGGGAGTTCTCCTCTCCCTTTGGGACAGATCCTCAATTACTTTCTACTCCTACAGGTGGATAAATAGCACAGAAAAGCACATATGGAAAGAAAAACACAGGCTAATGTCTCCTGTCTGCAGCCAGGGAAGCCCACAGGAATTGCTAAGAGCTATTTTATAAACCCATTTCCATCCTCTCCAGGGCACTTCCCCTGTGGCAGATTCTGGTGTGACAGAGGTGTGAGACGCAACCACCTGAAAGAGATTCCCAAGGGAGACACTTCCATCTCAGGTACCCCATTGCTCATTATTCCAGAGATTTACCATAAACCTGCCATGCTGTTGTGTGAAACTATTGCCTTTTGCTCTGGTCTCTGTGGCAGGAGAGAATAACTTTTCATCATCTTTTTTTTTTTTTATTGCAGCCTTTCAAATACCCTGAAGGCCACAGTCAGGTCCCCCCTCATCTCCTCTTCCACACTTTATTATTTTGTCATGACTTGCCTTCTCTCCCTTTAACCACATTCATTCCTTGCCTCTGTATCGTTGCCACTTTCTCCATACCCTTCCTACATACTGGTGGCCAGAACTGGAAGCAACAGTCCAGTCAAGCACTAGCCAGTGCTGAGTAAAGCACATTGTCACCTCTGGTGACTCACATTCTATGCCTTCAATAATGCAACCCAAAATAGTATTTTCTCTTTTGTCAGCTGCAAAGAAATCCACACCCTGAGAGACAGCTATATGAACTGATTTTCCAGGGTAGGCCTCAGAATCTGATGGAGGAATTTTTCCATTCACATCTCTTCCAGCTCTCAGGCAGATAGATTCCCAAAACTGAAGGGAGAGCCCAGCCCATTGGTCTAGGTCATGTCTACACTGAAGTGCTACAGCAAACCCACTGTCAGGGTCAGACTTAGGGACTCCAGGGCAAAAGTCAAGAATGAGGTCGCTGCGATTCATTTGTGCATTCGGCTATATTAAAATATTTTGTTTAAATAGATCCATCTTTCCAGCCAGTCCAGATCCATTTGTTTGCCTTTCCTGTCCCCAGTGCTTTAACCACTCTGCCAACTGTTGTTCACTCTTCCAGGCTTTTGGAATTTCCCCAGTGTTTCAAGATTTGTTAAACATTTGCACAAGTGGGCCAGCTGGAGGATCTCTTCAGTCATCTCCTTCGCTCACTGCTGCAAGTTTCCCAGGCATGTTCATTTAAAAGTGCTTTTTCTGTGGCAATAGCTGTTGAACATGCTCCTTGATCGTTAACAGAATGGAAAACACTTGATAATCTTGTGTGATATCAGTATATCAGATTGATTCTTTTCAAATATGCTACAGAAATATTTATCAAACACATCTATCTTTTCTGGAACATTGATGTAACACCCACGTGGCCAGATTGAATCTGCCTTGCAGGCAGCTCTGACCAGAGAAATGGTGTGCATAGGAACACATCTAGGAGAGCCCCTTTCCCCCAGCTGCTCCAGCCCCACAAACCCTCTCCCACAGGGCAAAAATTTAAAGGAACAATGCTCCTTAAAACCGCAGGGGGGTTACACTCTCCCCCCCCCAAAAAAAGAAAAGGATCCTTGGTGTCCCCAATAAGGAGGGCAGTTTCAGTCCATGGATTCCCAGCAGGAGACCCAGGGCCCCCATTGGTCAGGAGTATCTCAATCGTCCAACTCATGGGACACTGAGGGGTGGAACAGGTTTCCTGTGAGGCAGCTCACCACCTGAGGTACTCCAGAGATTTTTTACTTCACTGGGTTCTCCCAACTGATCGTATGTCAGCACACACCTGGGCTTCCCTTCCCTGGAGGAACGTCTAAGTTGGCTGTCAGGCATCGACTGCTATGGCACTATTGAACATGGAGGCATTGTGACAGATCCTTGAGGTGTAAAATCAGGGGTATCTGGATCTAAAGTGGCTTTATGGGGTACAGGGTTCTTGTCCTCATCAGGCCCTTGGTGGGTCTCCACAGATTCGGCCACTGAACCCTCTGGGACACTTACTGTTGGTTCTTCCTCTTCCCCATCTCTTTGTGCTATGTTGGAAAGATCTGGTGTGGTTGAAACTTCTCCAAAAGGACATTGGCTGAACACTAGTTCTTCCTCACTCTCTGAGGAGCTGGGTGTTTGCAAAGTCCTATTATAGCTGCGTTGCTGGGATCGTGTCCGACTTGCATGACTGGGGACCTCAGAAACTGTGGAAACATCCTCATCCTCACTCTCTGAGGAGCTGGGTGTTTGCAAGGTCCTGTTATATCTCTGTTGCTGGGATCATGTCCAACTGGCAGGGGCAGGGGTCTCAGAGACTGTGGGATCATCCTCATTGGGAAACAATACCTATCCAAATGGTAACAGGTGATTCTGGTGTAGAGTTTATTGGGGCCACGACTGCCAGTTTCTCCTCAGCGACATACGGGTGTGACTCCTGATGATCAGCAATATTCTGCTTTCCCTGTAATCCCAGATTTTGGGCCAGCACCCAATCACCAATCTGAAGTTCCTGTTGCCTCACGTGCTGATCATATCACAATTTGTTCCTTTGATTCTGTTGGCCAGAAGCTTGTGTTACTATCCAATATGCCTCCTTCAATTGGTCTTTTAGGCGAGCCACATACTGCAAATATGTTTCAGGGAGTGCCCCATCGGAAGACACTCCAAAACAGAGGTCAACTGGCAGCCGTGCCTCTCGACCAAACATCAACATGTATGGTGTGTAGCCAGTTGCCTCATGCCGAGTGCAGTTATAGGCATGTACCAAATGCTCCATGTGCTGGCTCCAGGATTTTTTCTGGTGAGGATCTAGGGTTCCCAGCATGTTGAGCAGCGTGCGGTTGAATCGTTCAGGCAGTGGATCCCCTTGTGGATGATAAGGGGTGGTGTGTGATTTTTTGATCCCCATGATTGTGCAAAGTTCTTTTATTAATCGACTCTCGAAATCCTGTCCCTGGTCTGAGTGTAGTCTTGCAGGCAACCCATAGTGAACGAAGAACTTGTCCCACAGGATCTTGGCAACTGTGGAAACTTTTTGATTTTTTGTGGGATAAGCCTGAGCATAACGAGTAAAATGTTCTGTTACCACCAGGATATTTGTCATACCCTGGCGATCAGGCCCTAATGACAGAAAGTCCAGACAGACAAGCTCCATGGGTGCTGAATTTATGATATTGACAAGAGGGGCTGTCTTCTTAGGTAAAGTCTTTCATCAGATGCATCGGGTACAAGTGTATACATGGTGGGCAATGTACGCCCCATCTGGGGCCAACAGAACCTTGCCTTAACTAAAGCCTCTAATTGTTCTACTCACAGGTGACCCATTCGATCATGGCAGGCCTCCAATAGACCTTGCTGATACTTTTGTGGCACTACCAACTGCTTTGGGTGAGGTCTCGGGGAATGCTTCTTCCCTCGATAAAATTACCCACCTTGAACCAGTAAGCAATCCCATTCCTTCAGCAAGAGGACCTCCTCTGGATGACTTGGCCGAATACTCTTAGGATCCTTTCCACTTTCCAAACCGTAAAGGACATCCTTCATTCGTGGATCAGCTCTCTGGGCATGTTCCACCTCCCAATCCTTTAGTCTGGGCAATTGAGGATCCTATACTCTACTAAAACTTGAGTAGGCTACGAGTATGGCTTGTGGGGTAGTCAATTGCTCGTTCACCATTGGCCGTGGAGTGTTCCTCCACAACAGATACTTGTTGGCATAAAGCTCTCAGTTCAGGGGTACCCACATTCGTCCAATTGTTGGGTGACAAGTCTTTAATGTGAGGCTGATGAGACAAAGCATCTCCATCTATGTTTGTTCAACCAGGACGATACCGAAGGGTGAAATCATAAGCAGAGAGTGCCGCTAACCACCAATGTCCTGCTACAGATAATTTTGCTGTTGTCTTGATATATGTCAGAGGGTTATTATCAGTCTTTACAATAAACTTTACTCCATACAGGTAATCATGAAACCTCTCTGTCACAGCCCATTTTAATGCCAGGAACTCCACTTGATGAGCAGGGTAGTTTCTCTCTGATGATGGGAGGCCTCGACTTGCAAAAGCTACTGGTCGAAGTTTGCCTTCACGCTTTTGATAGAGGATAGCTCCTAAACATGAAGCTTATATGGCTGAGTGGGAGCAGCATACACCAAAACAGGTGCTTAAGTAAGCTGTTGAATGATGTTATGGAAAGCTGCTTCACATTCAGAAGTCCAGCACTTTCTGAATGCTGTGCTCACATTGAAGTATCGATGCTGGGGTGGTCTGCCCGTTTTTTTATTTGTGGGAGGGCATGCACAATATGGTAATATATATATTTTTTTTTGTGGGAGGGCATGCTCCGTTTGTGAGTTCTGTGAGGGCATGCAC
>ML683516.1:0-10517 GCA_007922195.1 Podocnemis expansa | reverse complement strand
GCTGCAGCCCGCCAGTGCCTGCAGCCCCCTGAGGAAGCGAAATAGCAGGTTCACAGTGTGAACCTGCTATTTCGTTTCCCACTTTTTTTCTTATTTCAAAATAACATTTTGTTAATTCAAAGTATGTTATTTCGAAATAAGGCGTTATTTTGAAACACGTTGTTTCGACACAACTTGTTTCGAAATAACCATGTGTGTGTGAATACAGCCTTAGTCTGGACTAAGAAAGCTTAGTTCAGACTCATTTGTAGCAGGTCTACATTAGCTTTTGGCTACTTAGAACTTAAAACAAAAAGAGTTCAAACTAGGCAAAGCATAGTTAAATTATTTAGTTGGAACTAGCACAATATAGTCATGTTAATTTGAAGAAAAAATGTTTGAACTTAGCAGTTAGTTCAAACTAGCCACTTTTTCTAGTTCAAACTAACTTTTTACTTCAAACTAGTCACACTTTTTAGTTCAGACTAAAAAGTTAGTTGAAAATTAAACTGTCTGCTTATTTTGAACTAGAAAGCCATGTTTACTCTGAACTAGCATGATCTAATTTGGACTAAACTCAGACTTTGTTTAGACTTGCAACCTGTAGATATAGCCTTAAATTGCCCGGTAGGTCACACATTGCTGATAGCCAAGGGAAAAGATACATTTTACCAACCAATGCACAGCCTCTCCAATGTCGTCTACTGCTGTAGTCTGTCTCACTGCTTCAGCCATAGTCCTGCAACTAAAAGAGTCCCATCACCTGCCTTCATGCCTCCCTTCTTCCCCAATTTTTTCTTCCCCTCCCTGTGACTCATCCAGTCTCTATGATTTTTCAGGGCTGGGAATTCTTTAGTATCTCTTTGACGATCCTGTAAGTGATCTAGGAAGGAGGGTCTTGCAACAGATCACCAGCCAACTTCCCATTGAGCTTGGTTTGGGATCTATGGTACCAGAGCTGGAGCAGCGTCTCCTGGATCTGTTTGATCCTCACTCAAAAGATGATTGAATTTATCAAGAGGGTGGGAACAGATGGACACACTGAAATATGTAGAATTGCAGGGCTAAGACAAGACTGAGGTAGGAGCTGATGTTAGTAAAAGACTTGAGCAAATCATCAATTGTGGGAAGGCTGAAGATGTCCCTGATGATTTTACATATGAAAAATGGATAAAAAAGACACATCTGGGCCACTCATTAAGAATGCCTTCAGCAGATGATGTGAATGTTGGTGCAGGCCAGGTTCCCCACGGCTATGAGTTTGCAATTGTGATGGAGACCCCAGACAAGCCTCCTGGATCCCCTCTGTCCACAGCCAGTCAGGTCTCTGCCACGGTGGAGTCTCCTCCCATCCAGCACCCGGGTCTCCACGCTCTGTGCAGCCAGCCCCCAACTCCAGGCTCAGAGGGTCAGATCCTTGCTCTGTCCGGTCTCCCTTGGAGGGGATTTCCTCCCCCAGGAGGGTCCCAATCATCCCAATCAGCAGCGACTCTCAGCCAGTGTGGCAATCAGAGGGTTTATTAGCAAACCAGTTCATACAGCAGCAAGGACAGTTGGTATCAGCATCCTCAGAACAACCAGAAGTGAAACCCCCAGGGGATTAGGGATATACCACAGGGCAGGGTCCTGTCTCTTGGACCCCCATTTTCCCTCTTCTCCCTCCTTCCCCCAGGTCCTTTGTTCCCCTCCTAGCTCTGCCCACCTCTCTGCCCCCTGGCCTAACCAGCTGAATCCAGCGTGACCAGCGGGGGGGTCCCAGGTACAGGCTCCCAAACACTACCCCCCTGCCCCCTAGTGGCTCTACCTCATATTACCCACCTGTGTCCCATCACCTAACTAGCAAAGATAGAGGATCAACACCCGTGTCTTCCCTGACTAATCTAGCAGAGGGTTCCCACTTCTCCACACCAATACATGTCTGTGGTGACATTGGTTCTGCAGTGGAGCTTGCACCCTTCTTCTGAGACATAGAACAGTACAAGCAGCAAAATCAGCAGGCTACTTTTGGCCCCAAATGGGGTTTGCCAGGATGGTGGAATTACTTGGCATATATTGAGCAGAAGAGGATGGAGAGCCAGACATTAGCTGTCTTAAGGCCAGAAATGCCCAGCAGGATGACATAGCAGGAGTTGGTGACGTGGGTTGTGTTGAAATCTAACGTGGCCTACTGGAGAGGGAGTTCGACTCTGAGGCAGACCAGTGTCTCATACACTATAATGTTTCCTAATTTCTTTTCTGTGTCCAGGAGATAGGGTGCTGCTTGTAGTGCAAATGCCTGGATGGAGAGATTATTTTAAAATGAGATGCTACATGCACAAGGGATAGCTTTTATCAAGGCCATGCATGGTTTGGTTTTGTTTTCCGTTCATTTTTTTCCTTGAAGGAAATATAGTAATGCTACAACAGAATATCCCAGGGGTCATCTGTGGTCCCTACAGTCTTTAGCTCAACAAAGTTACCTCTTCATCATTACAGATCTTGTGTCCCCAAAAACTTGAGGTATCCCATTTACTTTGGATTGCATATAGCTCCTTTTATTCTAATTAGCATGAATACATATCCTGCACCATGTGGTATGAGCACATGTTAGAAAGAAAGATGTTTTGAGAAGATTTAGGAAAATTAAAATTGTATTTTATCTACTTAGTTTTGCTTGTTTGTTTGTTTGTTTTGGTTTCACCCATTGATGAAACTGTCATAATCTTAGGAGTCAGGTTATTCTTTAGTCACTTACTTATGTAACCTTTTCATATGGCTAAGACCTAGAATAACTAAGCTACAATCTTGCAGGCCTCAGCCTCTAGATCTGACATTCCATCCTTGTTTATATAGATACCTGCTACACAATTATCCCTCAAAACTGAACTGTATATATCTTCAGTGGTTATCTGTGACATCACCTCTTCAGTAATAACATGAGAAAGGAAGGGTAAAATGAAATCCTTGCCTACAAGGAGATTGGTCACTAGTGACAAACACAGTAAAGGGACATTTTAATTTTTCAGAGTAATAAATGGTAAAAAACTGAACCATTAATGGCACTTCCAACATTTTTGCTCACAGACTGGAGAGTACATGCTATAGAGAGTTTCCCATGTCACACAGTTGAATGTGCATATCAGTTATTCTTCAGCTCTCTCTCTTGGAACTCTTGATGTGCCCTTGGGGATCTGCAGCTTCCATAGTGTGAAAGCTGGATTAAATCATAACTATGCATTCTCTTCCCATTACAAAAGGTGATTTGACTTGATTTTCTTCTATCTGCTGTTTCCCAGTGTTTGTATCTTAACAGCTGGTTTGATTTGCTGTTACCGTATGACCTGACCCCATGACTTACATGCCCCTGAATGTATTTTTCTTCCATTTTGTAAGGCTCCCATCTTCAAAGCATCTGACAAAGTGGGATTTTCTCCCACAAAAGCTCAAGTGATAAATAAATGTATTAGTCTTTAGCTGTCACAGGACTCCTTGCTTCTTATGCTATAGAGCAGACATGGCCAAACTGTGGCTTAGGAGCCACATGCGGCTCTTGAATAAAAAAGTGTGGCTTTTGGAAGAACCTGGTTTATATTCAGGTCAGAGAGAGGAAATAAGCCCCAGCATTAGGAGTTTTAAATCTCCCTCCCTGAGCATGCTCAGAGGCGAGCCCCAGCCTGAGCTTAGCTCCTGGAGTGGCCAGGTGATGGGGTGGGGGTGGGGGCAGGGGCAGGGTCAACCCAGGGCAGCCAGCAGTGGCATGGTTGGAAATGGCAGGGAGAAGTGTGGCATGTTTGGATTGTCTCATAGGCCCTAATGTATTTTACTCATTAAAATAAAATCATGACTTATACATTGTTCTGAACATGACATCGAAAAATAAGAAACAAAAATATGAAGAAGAAAATACATCATTTAATGTATAGGCCTAGTTTTCTTGGTAACTTTAAGTAATTAGTAGAATCTGACATTAGCAGGATCAATATTTGCCCTCTTTTTGTGATAAAATTGAAGTGTGCAATGAAGTTGAAACTTACTAATTTGGGGGTAGGTAAAGGTATATGGCTATATTCCTCAGCACAGCTCTTTAAGGTTTAAGAATAAACATGTGTGGCTCTTGAGTTGCATAATTTTGGCCACCCCTGCTATAGAGAGTTTCCCTTTCAGTTTTGAAGCTGCTCAACATTGGAAGGTGTAAAAAGCCCTCTGCTTTCCAAACCTGTGCCATGGGAATGATCCACAGTAGACTGTATCCCTCTGAAAAGACCTAGGTGTAATTAGCAGCAAGTCAGTGGAAAAAGCTGTTCAATCCCACTAGTGGTCAAAACAAAGATTGTGGGTTACAGGGGACCTGGATCTGCACATGTATTCATTTTAGGTCACTGAGTAAAAGATATAGCATGGATAAGGGGGACATCAGAGAGAAGTTATGAGAATGGTGGAAATTTCCACAATCAGAGACTGAAAAGTATGAGACAGAAGAGAAAAAGAAGAGGGAATGTGATAGAAGAGAACCAAACAAAACAAGAAATGGATCACATTCAAATGGAAAAAGAGAAAACAGAAAGAAACAGTAAATAAAGTAAGAAATAAACAGGTCCCAGCCAAGAATATCAACAGATATGTTGTGTTTCAAATGGGCTAATTCCCCAAAGCTGTGGAAAATTGTCAACAAAATTCACTGGGAGCAACACTGGAGACAGAAAACTGTCAATAAAAATGGGTAGTTCTTTAAGAAGAGTTTTTAGATTTCCCAAAGGGTAAATTTACACAGCCTTGGAAGTGAACAACTATTACTGAAAATCTGATTCAGGGGTGAAGTATTGGCAATGATGGGGGTGGGAGGAGCAAAATATAACACATGGGAAGTATTGAGCAAGTGATGCAACTGCAAAGTTTTGAAAAAGGGAAAGGGAAATTAAAGACATGCATGGCAGGACTACAGATACCAAAAAGGAGATTACTAAGTAAATAAAGTTTGGTTGATTAAGGGAACCACACAGGTGCTGCAGACTTCAAGTTTTCTGAGACATTTGATTTAGGAGAGCAAAACTTTCAGATAGAAAAAGGAAAATAACACTATAAACTATAAATAGAGCATATCTTAAATGAAATAAAAATTGCTACAGGACTGATCTCAGAAAGCAGTTGTAAACGGACTCAAATACTCTAAGGTCAGGAGGGATTCATAAGATCATCTAGTTCAGCCCACAGAACTTCACCTACCCACTCCTGCATTAAACCTTTATCCTGTAACTGAGTTATTGAAGTCTCCATATCATGACAGAAAGACATTAAGATACAGAGAATGCACCAGAAGTGAGCAATGCCCCATGCTACAAAGGAAGGCAAAAAACCCCAAGAGCGCTAGTCAAAATGTCCTGGGTGGTAAATTCACTCCTGACCCTGAAAATGGTGATCAGATAAACACTGAGCACATGTTCAAGTCTCACCGGCCAGGCACGCAAGAAAGAATTCTCTGTAATAACTCATTGCCAGTGAACAGGCGGTGGGGGGGGGGGGTGATTATTGTTTTGCAGGGATCACTTCTAAGAAAGATGCTATCTCACATTTTGATTAGCGTTCTTCAAATAAACCTATAATTCCAGACAAAAATGGTGGACGACACAAAATTTGGCTGATCAGTTGCTGAAAAAAGGGCAGGCATGCAGCTAGATCTGGATTGTTTGGTAAACTGGACCCATTGAAAGAAAAAATTTTAATATAGCCACAGCAAATCAATCATCTGAGAGCAAGGAATGCAGGCCTGACCTACAGAATAGGGGACTGTATAATAGCAACCAGGGAACCTGAAAATTATTGATGGGTCATAGTAGACGACCAAATCCTCATGAGCCCCTAGTGTGATGCTATGGCAAAAAGGGCTAATGCAATCCTAGGACATATAAATGCAAGCAGTGAATGGGAGCAAAGGAACTTTTTTTTTTTTTCTTTTTACATTGCATTAGAGAAACTGATATTGGAATATTGCATTCAGTTATAGTGTCTTCATTTCAAGAAAGATGTCGAGAAACTGTAGAGGGTATATGTGTAAAGAAAAGAATGTCAGGGAAAGTGGAGGCCATTTATAGAGTGCAGGAGAAAAAATAACAAGCAGTTGTGTGGCACTTTAAGACTAACATTTATGTTTTGCATGAGCTTTCGTGGGAGAAGATCCCACTTCCTCAGATGCTTCGAAGATGGGTGAACTTACAGAAAGGAATGAAACTAAATGCAAGGGGGTGTAAAACATAGGATCAGGTCATAAAGTAACAGCACATCAGAGCAGTTCACAGGCTTAAAGAATGGGAAGCCTGAAGTCAAATTACCCTTTGTAATGGGAAAAGAACCCATAATCTCGATTGAGTCCTGCTTTCACAGAATTTAGCTTGCATATTAATTCGAGTTCAGCTGTTTCTCTTTGGAGTCTTGATGTCCCAGGTACATCTCTAACGACAGTCGTTAACAAATCCATCATCGAGTGATTAGGAAGATGGAAGTGCTCAGCAACTGGTTTCTTTGTTCTTTGATTTCTGATATCAGCTCTGTGCTCATTCAATCTCTTACGGAGCGATCGTCCTGTTTGTCCAATATATAAGGTGTTGGGGCATTTCTTGCACATGATGGCATAGATCACATTAGTAGATGAGCAGGTAAATGAGCCTTTGATGGAGTAGCAGGCTTGATTAGGACCTATGATGGTGTTTGTTGTGTAGATATGTGGGCAGACTTGGCAGCGTGGTTTTTTGCAAGGGTGTGTGCCTGCTTCAATGTTCTTGTTGTTAGATCTGTAGTTGCTGGTGAGTATCTGTTTAAGATTAGGGGGCTGCCTATAGGCAAGGAGTGGTCTGTCTCCTAATGCTTGAGAGAGAGAGGGATAATCTTTTAGAATAGGCTGTAGGTCCTTAATGATCTGATGCAGAGGTCTGACTTGAGGATTGTATGTGGTGACTAGTGGTGTTCTGTTGCTTTCTTTTTTGGGTCTCTCTTGTAGTAGATGACTTCGGGGAACCCGTCTAGCTCTGTCAATTTGTCTTCTTACTTCCCCAGGTGGGTACTGTAGTTTCAAGAATGCTTGATAGAGATCCTCAAGATGTCTGTCTCTGTCTGAGGGATCAGAGCAGATGCAGGTATATCTTAGGGCTTGGCTGTAGACAATGGATCGTGTGGTGTGTTTAGGATGGAAGCTCGAAGGATGTAGGTAACTATATCGATCAGTAGGTTTTCAGTATAGGGTGGTGGTGATATGTCTATCCCTGATTTGTACTGTAGTGTCGAGAAAGTGGATCTCCTGTGTGGAGTGTTCCAGGCTCAATCTGATGGTGTCGTGGAAATTATTGAAATCTCTGTGAAAATCTTCAAGAGCATCCCTGCCGTGTGTCCAGATGATAAAGATGTCATTGATGTAGCGCAGGTAAAGAAGAGGTGTCTTGGGATGAGACTTGAGGAAACGTTGTTCTAAGTCACCCATAAAGATGTTGGCATATTGTGGGGCCATGCGGGTGCCCATAGCAGTGCCACTGATTTGGAGATATAAATGATCCTCAAATCTGAAGTGGTTGTGGGTGAGTACAGTCGCAAAGTTCAGTCACGAGCTGCGCTTTGTCATGATCTGGGATAGCCACTGATGATGAAGAATAAGCTAAAGTACTCATTTGTTTGTTTGTTTGTCTCTGTCCTCAAAGACAACTTCAGCCCCCCAGCTACTGCAGTGGGCAGCACAGAAGGGATTGGAGAGGAGCAGCCCCCATTGTTAAAAGAGCTGGTTAAGGATTCCTAAGAAATGCTGAACTTTTACCAGCTGATGAGGGCAGATACAAGGCACCTGAGAATGCTGAGCAAGTTGACTGATGTAGATAAAGAGCCACTGACCATTATCTTTGATAACGCCTGGTGACAGCGGCGGAGGGGTTGTGCTAGATGATCAGCAAATCCAATGTAGTGCCTGTGTTTGAACAAAGAAAGGAAGATCCTGAGAACTGATGACTGGTTAGCCTCACCAGATTCCCCAGAAAAGTCAGGAAGCAAGTCCCAAATACATCCATTTTGAGGTGCTTGGGAGAGGAGAAGGTGATCAGGAGCTGTCAGTTTGGATTCACCAAGGGCAAATCATGTCTGACCTCCCCAATTGCATTTTATAATGAGATGACTGTTTGTGTCAACGTGAGGAAACCAATAATGTGATATACCTTGATTTCAGGAAAGCTGATGCAGGACAAAGCCTCTGGGGAACCTAGGCCGTAACCGTGCTTTCCTTACTAATTAACTATAATGGTTAAATATAGACAAGTACACTGAATAGCTAATTGTGTCTCAACAGAGATCCAGGGAGTTCTCCTCTCCCTTTGGGAAAGATCCTCAATTACTGTCTACTCCTACTGATGGATAAATAGCACAGAAAAGCACATATGGGAAGAAAAACACTGGCTAATGTCTCCTGTCCGTAGCCAGGGAACCCCACAGGAATTGCTCGGAGGTATTTTATAAACCCATTTCCATCCTCTCCAGGGCACTTCCCCTGTTTTGTCTCTCAATGTGAAATGCTGTGGCAAATTCTGGTGTGACAGAGGTGTGAAACACAACCACCTGAAAGAGATTCCCAAGGGAGACTCTTCCATCTTAGAGTTTACAGGTAACCCATTGCTCATTCTTCCGGTGATTTACTGTAGACCTGCCATGCTGTTGTGTGAAACTATTGCCTTTTGCTCTGGTCTCTGTGGCAGGAGAGAATAACTTTTCATCATCATTTTGTATTGCAGCCCTTCAAATACCCTGAAGGCCACAGTCAGGTCCCCCCCCTCATCTCCTCTTCCACACTATTATTTTGTCACGACTTGCCTTCTCTCCCTTTAACCCCATTTATTCCTTGACTCTGGATTGTTGCCACTTTCTCCATATTCTTCCTACATACTGGTGGCCAGAATTGGATGCAACAGTCCAGTCAAGTACTAGCCAGTGCCGAGTAAAGCACATTGTCACCTCTGGTGACTCACATACTATGCCTTCAATAATGCAACCCAAAATAGTATTTTCTCTTTTGGCAACTGCAAAGAAATCCACACCCTGAGAGACAGCTACATGAACTGATTTTCCAGGTAGGCCTCAGAGTCTGATGGAGGAATTTTTCCATTCACATCTCTTCCAGCTCTCAGGCAGATAGATTCCCAAAACTGAAGGGAGAACCCTGCCCATTGGTCTAGGTCATGTCTAACACTGAAGTGCTACAGCAAACCCACTGTCAGGGTCACACGTAGGGACTCCAGGGCAAAAGTCAAGAATGCGGTCCCTGTGATTTGTGTATTTGGATATATTAAAATATTTGGTTTAAATGGATCCATCTTTCCAGCCAGTCCAGATCCATTTCTTTGTCTTTCCTGTCCCCAGTGCTTTAGCCACTCTGCCAACTGTTGTTCACTCTTCCAGGCTTTTGGAATTTCCCCAGTGTTTCAAGATTTGTTAAACATTTGAACAAGTGGGCCAGCTGGAGGATCTCTTCAGTCATCTCCTTTGCTCACTGCTGCAAGTTTCCCAGGCATGTTCTTTTAAAAGTGCTTTTTCTGTGTCAAAAACTGTTGAACATGCTCCTTGATCATTAACATACTGGAAAGTATTTAATAATCTTGTGTGATATCAGTATATCAGATTGATTCTTTTCAAATACACAATAGAAATATTTATCAAACAAATCTATCTTTACTGGAACATTGACAAATATTTGTTTTCCCTCTAGTAATTGACTGGTATCTTTCCTAGGTTTTCCTTTGTTATTTTTATACTTTGTAACCTCCTTCCTGTTTTCTTACTCCTTGTTGGGGCATGGACCAAGGTCCAAGCTAGGTAAGTTGATTGCCTTTGAGCCCACGGGAGTGAACCCCAGTGTGACCTCGGCCTCCCTCAGGACCTGCATCAGACCCCCCTCAAACCACAAACTGTAGATGTTTTTAAGTTTCATGGTTTCATTATAGCTTACAGGAATTATTAAAACAGCAGTATTAAATAAATGACAGTTTTATTACACAGCTAAATTAAAGTTTAGACTATTTCAATTACCCCATACTAACAACAAAAGACAAATTCCTTACACAATAAAAAGCCCCTTTACCTAACTTAATTCCCAAGTATTCCTGTTGCAATTTCTCCCCTAGAGCTAGAGG
This sequence comes from Podocnemis expansa, assembly GCA_007922195.1. Lineage (NCBI taxonomy): Eukaryota > Metazoa > Chordata > Testudines > Podocnemididae > Podocnemis > Podocnemis expansa. The sequence goes on along the minus strand of ML683516.1, from coordinate 408 downwards.
TATCAAAAGCTATGCTAGTCCTGTTACCTCCCATGAATACACATTCTATACCTACATTAATCCCCTGGGGATCCCCATTACCAAATTTTCCTCAGTTGCCAACTTGCATCAGGTTATCTAAATCTTGGATCCCATAATCTGCAGGGTGGTATTCTCCTCAGGCCCCATCCTGCAAAATCAGCTGTGAGTCCCTCCTGGACCGTATCATCCCAGACGGGGTGGGGAGTTGCCATGAGGTGGCCAGTCTCATAGCCGGCATGCGAGTCCTCTGACCTGCCCTAAGCCTCCTCCGACTTCCCCCTCTTCTTGTGTATTTTTAAAGGTTAAAACCACAAATTCTGCCCTTTTGCTGCCTCAGTCGGGACTTTCCTACATGCTGATTTTGATAAAGAAGTCCTTATTTGGGTT
>VOCP01059196.1:0-14401 GCA_007922195.1 Podocnemis expansa | reverse complement strand
CAGAGTTCAGCGGCGGAAACTCCACCTCATGGAAGAGGCCCTTTGTCCGATGCTCGGCGACTCGGGATCAAGCACGGCACCGTCGGTGCGGAGCGCTCCGGCGTCATCAGCACCGAAGCCTAAGCCGCTTAAGGAGCCCTGGCGCTGGTCGTTGTCCCCGGCACCGCCCAGGAGGAAGAAGCGGGCGGAGAGAGGGCGCTTGCCACACCGAGTGGCGGTGGTGCAGGACTGTGGTCAGAGCCGCGTTGGCCCACCTATATCCCTGTCCCTGGCTTCGGTGCAGGACCCCACCGAGGGGCAGCTCAGCCTGGCATCGACCTCCTTTCCTACCAGAGACATTCTGGAAGAGGATTTGGTCCTACCGACCACGCCTGAGGCTTTTGTGGCGGCGCAGGAGCTGTCGAGCCACTCGGCGCCAAGGGCACCGGCTGCGGGCCTGGCACCGGGGTCGGTGCCGTCCCGAGGGAAACAGTCCCCTCTCATGGCCGGTCACGGGTGTAACCAGGCACCGTCTCAGGCAAAACGGCACTGTTCGCCGGTACCGCCAGTTGTGGTTGCAGCAGTGGGGACTCCCCGGTTCCGCTCCCCAGCTTCTTCCACTTCGCCAGCATCACAAGGGCAGAGAAGCTCAACGAGGTTCCCTGGTGCAGTCCTCATCAGCACCTCCATGGTCTCCCCGGTCCAGTCCTTCATCTGGCTTGGTGGAAGAGCCGGCACCAAATCGCTCGCATAAGGACGTGAGTTTGCAACCTCAGCAGGCCCCTGCGGTACCGCTATTTCACCCCCAGTGATCGGGATGGCAGCCTGGGATGCAGTGGCCTTTTTGGACTAGTTGGGCCATCCATCAGGGTCCAGGCCTCGGCCCAGGGAACCCCATGCTGAGCTCCGGCGCCAGGCCTACTCTGTCTGCTGCACTTGGTGCTCCCCCCGGTACCGGGGCAACGTCGGAGGTGGAGTCCGTGAGGGACGACCAGGACCGGGCTAGCCTGGTTAGTGGAGGCCTCAGCACGTGTTCCAGGATGCAGTCGGGGGGTCCAGATCTTGAGGAGTCGTCCTCTTCACCTCCAGATGAGGCGGTGGCAGGGGCCAAGACGGTGACTATCCCGGATGATGCCAGGGCTCATCAGGAGCTTCTCTGTCGAGTAGCCACCGGGTTGAACATCCAAGCCAAGGAGATCACAGAGGACGCTGATCCCATGGTGGATATCTTGCTCCCAGAGGGACCGGGCCGTGTGGCCCTGCCTTTTATTAAGACGGTGCAGAATATCCCTAAGTCTCTGTGGCACACCCCGGCTTCAATTCCCTCTACAGCCAAGCGAACCGAAAGAAAGTACTTTGTGCCCTCTAAGGGCTATGAACGTTTTTATTCTCACCCCACCCCCAGCTCGTTGGTGGTAGTCACAGCAAATGAGCGGGAGAGACAGAGCCGTCCTGGTTCAACCCCCAAATCCAAGGACGCTAAAAGACTGGACCTCTTTGGCCGTAAGGTCTATTCCACGGGGGGACTGCAGTTAAGAATTGCCAATCAACAGGCTGCTGTTAGCCATTATATGTTTAATGCCTGGTCAGCCCTGGAGCATTTTACTGACTCTATGGAGCAGGACTCCAGAGCAGCAATGTCGGCATCTATCAAGGAGGACAAGGTGGTGTCAAAGGCCCTATTACAATAGGCCTTAGATGCAGCTGACGCAGCTGCTCGCTCCATGGCTTCTGGGGTTACTATGCGGCGCAGCTCATGGTGGCAAGTGTCGGGTCTGCCCCAGGAGGTACAGGCCACAATTCAGGACTTGCCCTTCGAAGGTCCAGAGCTGTTTTCGCAGCAGATGGACGCCCGCCTTCAGACTTTGAAAGACTCAAGGGCGTTAATTAAATCCTTGGGACTCCATACACCAGTGAGCCAAAGGAAGCAATTCAGGCCTCCTTCTCCAGCGAGGCCTTACAACTGTCGCCAGGACGATGACAGGCACAGGGGTAGGGGATCTCGTAGGCCCTCAGGGCGTCAGCCCAACAGCCAAGGGGTCTCATGTCAACTGGCTAACCAGAAAAAGACCTTTTGATGGTCGGCGCGAGAGCGACTTAGCAAGCGCCGAGGATCCAGAGACTCTCCTGTTCCCTCAACAGACTGTGCTGTTACGCGCCAGAGTGGCGCAAGATTATAAAAGACCGTTGGGTTCTCAGAACAGTTCAGGAGGACTATTCCCTCCAATTTTCTTCATTACCCCCACGGGCCCCCCCTACTTTGCATGGTTCCCTGCAGGATCAGGCCCACCAGCAAGTACTGTGGGAGGAGGTGCGGGCCCTGTGGTGGAAGAGGTGCCGCCAGGCCACAGGGGCAGGGGGTTTTACTCCTGTTATTTCCTCATTCCCAAGGCGAAAGGGGGCCTATGGCCAATTTTAGATTTGAGGCGCCTCAACCGGTTCCTTCGAAAGATTCGGTTCTGGATGGTGTCCTTAGCCTCAATTGTTCCGTCTCTGGATCCGGGCAATTGGTACGCCACCCTCGACTTACAAGATGCATACTTTCACGTTGCGATAAGCCCTCGGCACAGAAGGTTTTTATGCTTCGTCGTCGGCTGGAAACACCTGCAGTTCACGCTGCCCCCTTTCGGCCTTTCTGCTGCTCCATGGGTATTTACAAAGTGCCTTGCGGTAGTAACGGCATATCTCAGGAAGAAAGGGGTCACCCTCTTCCCATATTTGGACGACTGGCTGGTCGTGGGCAAGTCGTGTCAGGAGGTGCTATCTCACCTGAGGTTGACGCAGTCCATGTTCGATCGCCTGGGGCTGCTGATAAACATTCAGAAGTTGGTGCTCGTTCCCACACAACGCATAGAGTTTATAGGGGCGGTTCTCGACTCGACGTCCGCGAGGGCGAGCCTTCCCACCGCCCGCTTCCAAACCATCAAGCAGGCGGTGGATTCCTTAATGAAATTTCCCCTGGTATCAGCACAGGAATGCCTTCGCGTCCTGGGACTCATGGCGGCTTGCACCTTTGTGGTTCCCCTCGCCCGCCTACAGATGCGACCGCTTCAACTGTGGCTGGCGGGGGTGTTCCGCCTGATGAGGGACAGTTTGGACACTGTAGTCTCCGTGCCCACACCGGTACCAGAGACCCTTTGTTGGTGGGGCTGCAAGACCAACCTATGTTCAGGGGTTCCGTTCCAGCTTCCCCAACCGTCGCTTCACTTGACGACAGATGCCTCGGATGTAGGCTGGGGGGCGCATCTCAGCGGCCTCAAGACACAGGGCCTGTGGCGGGATGCGGAGTCCTGGTTGCACATCAATGTAAAGGAGCTCAGGGCAGTGCAACTGGCGTGCGAGGTGTTCTGAGAGCGTCTTTGGAGCCGAACAGTTTTGGTGCGTACCGACAACACCGCCGTGATGTTCTATGTCAGCAAACAAGGCGGCACGCGTTCGCGTCTCCTTTGCCAGGAAGCCATGAGCCTCTGGGAGTTCTGCGTTCACCACAAGATCCACCCAGTGGCATCGTATATACCGGGCCTCCGGAATTCCGTGGCGGACGAGCTCAGCCGGAGGTTTATGACCCACGAGTGGTCTCTCCACCCGGAAGTGGCGGAGTCACTCTTCTGGAGGTGGGGTTATCCCCATCTGGACCTGTTCGCCTCCGAGCGCAATAGAAAATGTCAGGAATTCTGCTCCTTCCGGGGGCGCAGTCCCGGGTCGAGGGCGGATGCCTTTGAAATCCACTGGGGGCAAGGGGGTTTACTGTATGCATTCCCTCCAACGTCGCTAGTGCCCAGAGTCTTCTGGAAGATAAAGGAGGAGAAGGCGACCAGAACGACCCTCGCCCCTGTGTGGCCAAGACAACATTGGTTTTCGGCTCTAATGCGGTGGTCTAGGTGCAGCCCAATTCGGTTGCCCCTCAGACCGGACCTGTTGACCCAGGACAGTGGACAACTCCTCCACCCCAACCTGTAGGCCTTCCACCTCCACGCGTGGTGCCTTCATAGTTAACAGACAGCAAGCAGTTATGCTCCTCCCCGGTGAGGGAGGTTTTGTGTGGCAGCAGAAAACCCTCCACAAGGACTACGTATGTAGCTAAGTGGCGCAGATTTGCACAGTGGGCTGGGGTCAACGGGGAGGACCCATCGTTAGTCTCCATTCACCGAATACTGGACTATTTATGGCACCTGAAGTCGAGTGGGCTGTCGTTGTCATCCCTAAAGGTCCACTTAGCGGCAATCGCTGCTTTCCGCAACAGTTCCGAGCATAGCTCACTTTTCTCTGTCCTAATGGTGAAAAGATTCCTGACAGGCCTCTCAAAACTGTACCCGGCAGTGAAACAGCCTACGATCCAGTGGGACTTAAACGTGGTCCTGTCGCAACTCACCAGGCCCACCTTAAACCCATCTTTAGAGGTGTTTAAGGCCCAGCTGGACAAAACCCTGACTGGGATGGTTTAAGTGGGAGTGGTCCTGCCTCTGGCAGGGGGTTGGACTAGATGACCTATGAGGTCCCTTCCAACCCTATGATTCTATAAACCATTGGCGACGTGTTCCCTGCTATACCTGTCATGGAAGGTCACGTTCCTGGTGGCCATCACGTCAGCCCGGAGGGTGTCGGAGCTGCGTGCTTTGGTAGCAGAGCCACCATACACTCTGTTCTTTAAGGACAAGGTGCAGCTCCGCCCACATCCATCCTTTAGGCCCAAAGTGGTATCGCACTTCCATGTGAACCAGGACATTTTGCCTGCCTGTCTTCTGTCCAAAACCCCATGCGTCAGAGGAGGAGAGGTGCCTCCATTCCCTGGGCGTGCGTAGAGCACTGGCCTTTTATATAGAAAGAACAAAGCCGTTTCGCAAGACACCCCAGCTCTTTGTGGCAGTGGCGAACTACAAAAAAGGCCAGCCAGTGTCGATGAAGAGGATCGCTTCCTGGATTAAGGCTTGCATTAGGGAGTGTTACAAGCTGGGAGGTAGACACCTGCCAAGGGCGACGGCCCATTCAACAAGGGCCCAAGTGGCATCAACGGCATTTCTAGTGGGAGTCCCGATCGTAGACATATGCAAGGTGGCGACGTGGTCCTCCCCTCACACCTTTGCGCAGCATTATGCCATCACCCAGCAGGTGCGGCAGGATGCGGCAGTGGGAAGGGCAGTGCTGCAAGCTGTCTATGATGTCTCCCACCTCCAAGGTAAGGCTAGATACTCACCTATAATGGAATGGACAGGAGCAGCTCTTGAAGAAGAAGAGGAGGTTACTTACCTGTAACTGGTGTTCTTCGAGAGGTGTGCTCCTGGCCATTCCAATCCCTCCTGCCTCCCATCAGACAGTGGGGTACAAGGAACTGAGGAGGGATGGGGTCGGCTGGTGCATATATAGGGAGCAGCGACGGCGCCACTCCGGGGGGCGCTACAGCCGACCCTACGGGTACTCTAGGGGGAAAAGTTTCCAGCATGCCGTGCATGGGGCGTGCAGACACCTACAACGGAATGGCCAGGAGCACACCTCTCGAAGAACACCAGTTACAGATAAGTAACCTCCTCTTTTCAGAGTATTCTCCAGTGGCTGGGGAAAAAAATCTAAACCCAGCCATAAAAGAGACCGTACCCACGAGGCTAAGGGTCCCTTGGATATTTTTTCCCCTGTTAAGGGAAGTCACCCTATCAGCTCAAAAACAGAGTGCAGGCATTAAAAAAAAAAAAACTTCAAAGCTTGCTAAGCCGACAGCAGAAGCTGCAGCTATATCTTCAGACACCGCACAGTCGATGCTCTAGGCAGTGAGCAATCCAGTGCCAATCATATCTGTGGGACCATGCACCCCATTTAATAATAATCTTAACACAGTGCTGACATTCTGTTCTCTGGTCCCAGGGCCGATGAACCATGGCGCAATTCAGCAAATGGCACCAATGAGCATTCTGGTGCCTACCTTCTATGCACCGATGGCACCGTCAGTGCCTTACAGTGCGGATCAGGAATCGGCAGCTCTGCATATTATGGTGCCAATACAGCTGCAGAATGCACAGCCACAGTCAAACCCAGTGGAGGGGACACACATACCAGACAGGTCCCCATGAAAGAAAAAGAAAAAAAAAACCCATCACTGCGAGCAGAGAAGTATTCCTCACCCATTTCACCACTCTTTTCAGTGGCATCTTCTCAGGGTCAACTTAACTCGATCTTGCTTTCATCAAGCCTTTCCTTGCACTTTGGGAGTACTAGATCGCAAACTCCTGAGCTCCCACCACCACAACAAATGGCTCAAATGCAACTTCAAAATCCCAACTTGGGCTTTACTTGGCCAGTGCACCTCTGGTATAATAATGTACCTTATGTAATGCCTTGATATGGATGAGGTACTTGACCCAATTATGGGGCACCACAAGGCGTGTCTTCCACATCACAGATGCCTCTCCCATGGCAATCCAACATGGTCACAATGACACTACAACAGCAAGCTCTGAATACTCAGGACTCTCAGCAACACCAGAGTACCGTGCCACCTCCTCAAGAAAATTCCTTGACACAGCAACGAAAAGTCGATGACTTTAAGCAATTTCAGGAATTGTTCAGAAGGTTGGCAGACACCATGGACTTTCCTATGCATGATGATTCCACAAGTCAGCCTAAACTTTATAGAATTTTACAATCAGCTACATCTTCAAAAATAGCCTTACCTATGGACAATGGCACTATGGAACTGGCTAACACCATTTGGCAGACGCCGGTTTCTGCAACACCCACTGCATAAAAAGACAGATGAGAAATACTTTATTAAACCAAAGGATAACGAATTCCTATTCGCCCCTGAATTCGTTGGTCATAGAAGCAGCCAATCAAAGATCCAGGCAACTTCACAATAAGTCTACCCTGGCAGACATAGAGGACAAAACGCTAGATCTCTTGGGCGGAAAGGTTTACACCTTCACAGCATTGATTTTGAGAGTGACAAATTATACAGCTATACTTTCTAATTATGACCATGACATTTATTGAAAACTGGCTGAGTTTATTAACTTCATTCCGGATGACAAAAGAGATTAATTTGATACATTGATAAAGGAGGGACAACTAGCAGCATGAACAGCATTACAATCTTCTCTGAATGTAGCAGACGCAGCAGCATATGTGGTGGGAACAGCGACAGTCATGCGGCGGGTCTTTTGGCTTCACTCCGCCGGTTTACCGAAACAGTTGCAGAGCACGATTGAAGATCTGCCGTTCAACAAGAAAAAAACTGTTTAGAGAAAAGACAAATGAAAATTATGCACACACGTAAGGACTCCAGAGCCACCCTGCACACCTTAGGGATCTATTCCCCCTCCTCACGCAAAAGGACCAATACTTATAAATATTACAACAAATTTTAACCAATACCAGCAAATCGGAAGATCTGACGATGTTCATTCTTGAGCTAGACAGCAACATCGGTGATGCAGGTGAACAAACCAGGTGTCCTCCAACAACCAAACTTCCAACCTGAAACAACAGTTTTAAAGCTGTGGTTGGGGGATTGTTGGACCACCTCAGTCCCAGACAGGAAATCACCTTACCATCTCATTGCTATTTCGACAACAGACTGCGTCCATTTCTTCACTGTTGGAGCAGCATTACCTCAGACAAGTGGGTGATAGATACCATCAAGAACGGATATACCATCCTGCTTATAGCTACACTCACAACCCCACCCCCCTTCCTTATCCCTGTTCAGGGACTCCTCTCATGTACACCTGCTCCAGTAAGAGGTACTTTGCCTCCGATCAGTAGGAGCAATCAAAGAAGTACCACCACATTACAGGGGGGAGAGGATTCTATTCTAAATACTTCTTGACCCAAAAAGACAGGAGGTTTGAGTTTCCAAAGGGGTAGCCGTGTTAGTCTAGTCCAGTAAAAAAACAACAAGCAGTTGTGTGGCACTTTAAGACTAACAGATTTATTTTTTGCATGAGCTTTCGTGGGAGAAGATCCCACTTCCTCAGATGCTTCGAAGATGGGTGAACTTACAGAAAGGAATGAAACTAAATGCAAGGGGGTGTAAAACATAGGATCAGGTCATAAAGTAACAGCAAATCAGAGCAGTTTACAGGCTTAAAGAATGGGAAGCCTGAAGTCAAATTACCCTTTGTAATGTGAAAAGAACCCATAATCTCGATTGAGTCCTGCTTTCACAGAATTTAGTTTGCATATTAATTCGAGTTCAGCTGTTTCTCTTTGGAGTCTTGATGTCCCAGGTACATCTCTAACGACAGTCATTAACAAATCCATCATCGAGTGATTAGGAAGATGGAAGTGCTCAGCAACTGGTTTCTTTGTTCTTTGATTTCTGATATCAGCTCTGTGCTCATTCAATCTCTTAGGGAGCGATCGTCCTGTTTGTCCAATATATAAGGTGTTGGGGCATTTCTTGCACATGATGGCATAGACCACATTAGTAGATGAGCAGGTAAATGAGCCTTTGATGGAGTAGCAGGCTTGATTAGGACCTATGATGGTGTTTGTTGTGTAGATATGTGGGCAGACTTGGCAGCGTGGTTTTTTGCAAGGGTGTGTGCCTGCTTCAATGTTCTTGTTGTTAGATCTGTAGTTGCTGGTGAGTATCTGTTTAAGATTAGGGGGCTGAGGCCTATCTTGGACATGAAGCTGAACAAATTTGTCGACACATGCAAATTCAGAATGGTTACTTTATCTGCAATCCTTCCTGTCTTGGAACATAAGAATTGGTTAGCATCCCTCAACCTCAAGGATGCATATTTTCATATGGCAATCCACCTGGAGCACCGGAAATTTCTGAGGTTTGCTTGTATGAGCAAACATTACCAGTATAATGTACTCCCTTTTGGCCTCTACACTGCACTGAGGGCTTTCTCAAAACTAATAGCAGTTATTGCTGTCCACTTTGAAAAGAAGGGCATAACAATTTTCCCATACCTTGATGACTTTCTAGTAAGAGCACAATCATTCGAGACAGACCAACATGCGATACACAGTACAGAAACTCCTTCATTATCTGGGCTTAACGATAAATTACAAAAAATCTTCAATGAATCCCACGCAAGAAATGCACTTTATCAAAGCAAGAATTCATACACCATCTGCCAAAGCATATCTCCTGCAGGAAAGGATCAAGGACATAAGGGATCTGGCATGCACTATTCAGTCTAGCCCACCTGTCATGGCATGTGTTTGTGTGCAATTACTAGGTCACATGGCAGCTGCAACGCACCTTGTCTATTATGCCAGATTTCGGATGCGTCCTTTACAACTCTGGTTCCTAAGAAGCTTCAGTCCACAAAAACAATCATTCCATCACCAACTGTCCATTCCAAAAACAGTGAAGGACACCCTGACGTGGTGGACAGACTAACACAACCTCTTGAGGGGAGTATCGTTCACATGCCACACGCTGTTTACCATCATAACTCCAGACGCTTCCATGATAGGTTGGGATGCTCATGCCGGGAACATAACAGCTCAGGGCAGGTGGACAACTCAGGAAAAAAGCCTCCACATAAATTTGCTCGAGCTCAGAGCAGTGCAGAGAGCATGTCAATCCTTTTTAGCAATAATAGCGGGCAAGGACATCAGGGTTCAAACAGACAAACTTGCCTCGTATGTATTATATCAACCGCCAGGGAGGAGCATGCTCACAATCTGTGCGTAGAAGCTTTGAAACTGGGACTGGGGCCTTCTCAATGAGATACAGATATTGGCAAAGTTCTAAAGGGGCAGCCATGTTAGTTCAGTAAATCAAAAAAAGCCAAGAGTCTTGTGGCACTTAAAGACTAACATTTATTTATCGAATGAGCTTTCGTGGGAGAAAATCCCACTTCATCAGATGCTTTGAAGAGGGGGAATTTACAGAATTGGATGAGAGTAAATGCAGGGGACTGTAAGACATGGGATCAGATCATACTGCAACAGCAAATCAGAGCATTTGTAAGGACTCAGACTCTAGGAAACAGCACACAGAGGGAGGGTGAAGTCAAATTACCTGTTATAATGTGAAAAGAATTCATAATCACGATTCAGCCTTGCTTTCACACAATCCAATTTGCATATTAGTTTAATTTTGGCTGTTTCTCTTTGAAGTCTTTGGTGTCCCATTGATTGTCTTGAGGACTATCATTAACAAATCATCAGTGGAGTGATTAGGAAGATGGAAGTGCTCAGCAACTGTTTTTTTTGTGTTGTGATTTCTGATGTCAGTTTTGTATGCATTTATTCTTCTGTGTAGGGACTGTCCTGTTTATCCAGTGTATAAGGCGCAGGGCCATTTCCAGCACATGATGGCAGAAATCACATTAGTGGATGAGCAGGTGAAGGATGGCACAGACAACACGACTGCAGATTCCCTGAGCAGAATATCCCTACAGAAGCATGAATGGGAGACAAACAACAAAATAATTTCCCAAATATTCAATCAATGGGATTCACCACCTGTAGACCTGTTTGCAACATATGCAAACAAAAAATGCACAGCCTTCTGCTCAAGAGCAGGAATTGATCACTGCTCCATAGGGGATGCTTTTCTCATGACATGGAAATCCCACCTCCTGTATGCGTTTCCATCAATACCTTTCATAGCCAAAACCGTTTCCAAAATTCGACAGTACAGGGCAAGGGTGATGCTGATAGCGACAGAATGGCCGAGACAGCCATGGTATACTTACCTCTTCCGAATGTCCGTAAAGCTCCTGATCACCCTTCCTTTAGTCCCAGATCTCCTGTCACAAAACAAATGCAAGACATTACACAAGCATCTAGATAGACTACATCTGACTGCTTGGTATTTGGATTGTTCAGTGAATTAAACCATGTTCAGACCCAGTGAAACAAGTCCTTTTAAACATCAGAAAACCTGCTACAAGATGAACTTACCTTTAAAAATGGCACAGATTCTCTATTTGGTGTTCGGAATGAAACATGGACCCAGGAACAGCCAGCATCCCTCAAATGCTGGACTATCTTCATCTGAAAGACAAAAATCTGTCTGCTAACACTGTTAGAGTCCACCTTGCAGCAGTATCAACTTTCCATGTAGCAGTACAATGCTCCTCTGTTTTCACGCATCCAATAGCAAAGAGGTTCACGTCTGACTTCCAAAATATGTATTCGTATATATGACTGCCAGTACCACAATGGAACCTCACAGTACAGCTAGTCCTCACTTAGTGACCTACTCGTTTAGTGACCCCTCGGAGTTATGACCAGCTCTCTGACGAGTTGGTATTATGGCGATGTATGAGAACTCGCATCAACTCTCTGATTCATCTCGTTCCCGCAGTCAGAACTAGCGTTTTTCGTCTATGTATTTTTACTTTATTGTGCACCCCAAAGTACAAGATGTCGGCAAAAAGGAAGAGCATGACTTCACCCGGAGAAAGCGCCAAGAAACAAAGGAAGGCTATCAATCTTGAGACAAAAATGAAGATAATAAACAAATACGAAGCTGGTAAGAAAGGTAAAGCGATAGCACGTGACTTGGAGCTGGCGCATTCAACTGTATCAACGATCTTGAAGGATAAAGATCGAGTGAAAGAAGCAGTGAAATCATCAAAAGGATATAAAGCCATAATAACTAGGCAGCAGAAAGGCCTTATTCACGAAATGGAAAAATTACTGGCGATATGGTTTATGACCAGATACAAAAAAGAATGCCAATGAGCCTTTTAATAATTCAAGCAAAGGCACGCAGTATCTTTGAAACGTTGAAAGCGCACGAAAATGAAGAGTCAACAGAAACATTTACGGCAAGTCATGGATGGTTTCAACATTTTCGTCGGAGATTCAGCCTTCATAATCGAGTATCAGTGGTGAGGCGGCAAGCGTGGACATAGAAGCAGCAGAAAGATTTGTGGATGAATTTGACGAAATGATCGAGAAAGGCGGGTATTGTCCGGAACAGATCTTTAATGCAGACGAAACCGGACTATTTTGGAAAAAATACCTGAAAGATCCTACATACACAAAGAGGCTAAAGCAATGCCCGGTTTCAAGGCTTTTAAGGACAGGGTCACGTTGTTGGGATGAAATGTTGCTGGATTTCAGTTAAAACCTTTTCTCATCTATCATTCTGCAAACCCACGTGCACTGAAGCAGGTTAGTAAGCACACGCTGCCTGTTTACTATCGTTCACATAACAAAGCATGGATGACGCAATCTTTATTTGAGGACTGGTTCATGAACTGCTTCATACCCTCGGTCAAGCATTACTGTCTGGAAAACGATGTTCCCTTTAAAATTATCCTCCTACTTGATAACGCCCCAGGCCACCCCCAGCATCTTGATGATCTACACCCTGATGTAAAGGTCGTGTATCTGCCTAAAAACACAACTGCTGTGTTACAACCAATGGACCAGGGGGCTATCTCTACGTTTAAAGCGCTATATTTGCGTGCAATGTTTTCCAAAGCAGTAGCAGCAACAGAAAATGTTGAAGTAACCCTGCGCGATTTTTGGAAATCATATAATATTTTACACTGCATAAAGAACATTGAATCAGCTTGGGCGGGAGTGACAGAAAAGTGCATGCAAGGCATATGGAAAAAAATGCCTGAAATGTTTTGTAAATAATTTCGAAGGGTTTGAGAAAGACGAACATATTGATGTCATAAATAAAAAAAAATTGTGGAACTTGCTAATGTGCTTAATTTAGATGTTGAAGTGGAAGATATTGAAGAATTAGTGGAATACGTCGAGGGAGAGCTAACTAATGAAGATTTAATAGAGTTGGAAGCACAGCAGCACTTGAAAGAGGAGGAGGAAGAAGAAGCAGAAGAGGAAAAAGTGGAAGAAGTACAAAAGAAGTTCAGGGGTTAAAGGGGTAACTTTAAAGGGGTTTAAGGGGTTAGCTGATGTCTTCTCCAAAGTGAATGCAACGATGTTAGAACTAGAGAGTATGGACCCGAATGTTGAATGGTTCACGAAAGTGGAATGACAAATGAATGAAATTTTACGATGCTATCGTGAAATTTATGAAGAAAAAAAGAAAATTACAATGCAGACCACACTAACGAGATACTTCTCTAAAGTTCCATCCAGGACCCCTACCCCTACCCTTACAAGTCGTTCCATTTCCTTGCCATCATCTCCTTTACCAGGGCTTTCTACAGCTCCTGATAACCCTGCTGATCTCTCCGACGATGACATTGATGACCCCCCTGCTGCTGAACCACACTTTGAAGGATTTGATGAGTGAAAATGTCAATGTAATCTGAATGTTTATTTTCATATTTCTTTGGTATATCATTTTTATAATTTTTGCTGATTGCATTTTTATGTTCTGTAATACAGTATGTAAGGAGTTATGCCAATAAAACAAAGTTATCACGATGGAGTTTTTTAGGCCTTTTCTTTACAGTACTATTCAGAATATTAAAAACGATTACCTGTATTTACAGTACACTATGCAAACTAAGTTCAGTACATGAGAGCTTAAAACATTTAAAATATATATTAAAAATGTTATAAATGATGCAAAGGTGACATTAAAACTATCTACAGATGGTTGAAAAACCCACTACCAGTAAAGTACATTATGCCCGAAATACCGGTAAGGGCTGCTCCTCGTTTAGCGACCAATTCGTTTATCAACCGGGTTTCAGGAACGGAACCCGGTCACTAAGTGAGGACTACCTGTAGTTCTCAATGCAATCACTAAACCCCCCTTTGAACCCCAAGCAACATGTTCATTACTTCATATGTCGATGAAGGTAGCTTTTTTTATAGCGATTACATCTGCAATGAGGGTAGGTGAGTTAGCGGCTCTCACGGCTCACCCACCGTATATTGGTTTTTTTTTTTTTTTGGTTGTTTTTTTTTTAGTCCGGACAAAGTATCATTACACCCTCATCCGAAATTCCTGCCTAAGATTTCCTCATCCTTCCATATAAATCAGATGATACATTTCCCAGTTTTCTTTCCGAAGCCACACTCTTCTTACTAACAAGCTAGCCTACATACCCTTGATGTCAGAAGAGGTCTAGCCTTCTTTTTAGACAGAACAAAACTGTTTCATAAAATGACAAAACTCTTCATATCTACAACAGAATGCTTGAAAGGAGAGCCTATCTCTAAACAGCAGCTTTCCAAGTGGGTTTCCTCTTGCATACATATGGTGTATACCACATCTGGAAGACAACCACCTGACACCATTCGTTCATACTCTACAAGATCTATCGCTAGATCTGCAGCATTTTTACAGAACATTCCAATAGCAGACATCTGCCAAGCTGATACTTGGGCTTCAGCTGACACTTTCATAAAACTCTACACTGTTGAACAGCTAGCCAATGATTATATATCTATTGGACAAGCAGTCCTAGCATCCAGGCATAATACCAATTCTGAAGTTCACCTCTTCTAAAGGGAACTGCTTGGCATCCACCTACAGTGGAGCAGTCAGGGACACTGATCAAAGAAAAAGTGAGTGTTACTC
>VOCP01059195.1:0-14402 GCA_007922195.1 Podocnemis expansa | reverse complement strand
CAGAGTTCAGCGGCGGAAACTCCACCTCATGGAAGAGGCCCTTTGTCTGATGCTCGGCGACTCGGGATCAAGCACGGCACCGTCGGTGCGGAGCGCTCCGGCGTCATCAGCACCGAAGCCTAAGCCGCTTAAGGAGCCCTGGCGCTGGTCGTTGTCCCCGGCACCGCCCAGGAGGAAGAAGCGGGCGGAGAGAGGGCGCTTGCCACACCGAGTGGCGGTGGTGCAGGACTGTGGTCAGAGCCGCGTTGGCCCACCTATATCCCTGTCCCTGGCTTCGGTGCAGGACCCCACCGAGGGGCAGCTCAGCCTGGCATCGACCTCCTTTCCTACCAGAGACATTCTGGAAGAGGATTTGGTCCTACCGACCACGCCTGAGGCTTTTGTGGCGGCGCAGGAGCTGTCGAGCCACTCGGCGCCAAGGGCACCGGCTGCGGGCCTGGCACCGGGGTCGGTGCCGTCCCGAGGGAAACAGTCCCCTCTCATGGCCGGTCACGGGTGTAACCAGGCACCGTCTCAGGCAAAACGGCACTGTTCGCCGGTACCGCCAGTTGTGGTTGCAGCAGTGGGGACTCCCCGGTTCCGCTCCCCAGCTTCTTCCACTTCGCCAGCATCACAAGGGCAGAGAAGCTCAACGAGGTTCCCTGGTGCAGTCCTCATCAGCACCTCCATGGTCTCCCCGGTCCAGTCCTTCATCTGGCTTGGTGGAAGAGCCGGCACCAAATCGCTCGCATAAGGACGTGAGTTTGCAACCTCAGCAGGCCCCTGCGGTACCGCTATTTCACCCCCAGTGATCGGGATGGCAGCCTGGGATGCAGTGGCCTTTTTGGACTAGTTGGGCCATCCATCAGGGTCCAGGCCTCGGCCCAGGGAACCCCATGCTGAGCTCCGGCGCCAGGCCTACTCTGTCTGCTGCACTTGGTGCTCCCCCCGGTACCGGGGCAACGTCGGAGGTGGAGTCCGTGAGGGACGACCAGGACCGGGCTAGCCTGGTTAGTGGAGGCCTCAGCACGTGTTCCAGGATGCAGTCGGGGGGTCCAGATCTTGAGGAGTCGTCCTCTTCACCTCCAGATGAGGCGGTGGCAGGGGCCAAGACGGTGACTATCCCGGATGATGCCAGGGCTCATCAGGAGCTTCTCTGTCGAGTAGCCACCGGGTTGAACATCCAAGCCAAGGAGATCACAGAGGACGCTGATCCCATGGTGGATATCTTGCTCCCAGAGGGACCGGGCCGTGTGGCCCTGCCTTTTATTAAGACGGTGCAGAATATCCCTAAGTCTCTGTGGCACACCCCGGCTTCAATTCCCTCTACAGCCAAGCGAACCGAAAGAAAGTACTTTGTGCCCTCTAAGGGCTATGAACGTTTTTATTCTCACCCCACCCCCAGCTCGTTGGTGGTAGTCACAGCAAATGAGCGGGAGAGACAGAGCCGTCCTGGTTCAACCCCCAAATCCAAGGACGCTAAAAGACTGGACCTCTTTGGCCGTAAGGTCTATTCCACGGGGGGACTGCAGTTAAGAATTGCCAATCAACAGGCTGCTGTTAGCCATTATATGTTTAATGCCTGGTCAGCCCTGGAGCATTTTACTGACTCTATGGAGCAGGACTCCAGAGCAGCAATGTCGGCATCTATCAAGGAGGACAAGGTGGTGTCAAAGGCCCTATTACAATAGGCCTTAGATGCAGCTGACGCAGCTGCTCGCTCCATGGCTTCTGGGGTTACTATGCGGCGCAGCTCATGGTGGCAAGTGTCGGGTCTGCCCCAGGAGGTACAGGCCACAATTCAGGACTTGCCCTTCGAAGGTCCAGAGCTGTTTTCGCAGCAGATGGACGCCCGCCTTCAGACTTTGAAAGACTCAAGGGCGTTAATTAAATCCTTGGGACTCCATACACCAGTGAGCCAAAGGAAGCAATTCAGGCCTCCTTCTCCAGCGAGGCCTTACAACTGTCGCCAGGACGATGACAGGCACAGGGGTAGGGGATCTCGTAGGCCCTCAGGGCGTCAGCCCAACAGCCAAGGGGTCTCATGTCAACTGGCTAACCAGAAAAAGACCTTTTGATGGTCGGCGCGAGAGCGACTTAGCAAGCGCCGAGGATCCAGAGACTCTCCTGTTCCCTCAACAGACTGTGCTGTTACGCGCCAGAGTGGCGCAAGATTATAAAAGACCGTTGGGTTCTCAGAACAGTTCAGGAGGACTATTCCCTCCAATTTTCTTCATTACCCCCACGGGCCCCCCCTACTTTGCATGGTTCCCTGCAGGATCAGGCCCACCAGCAAGTACTGTGGGAGGAGGTGCGGGCCCTGTGGTGGAAGAGGTGCCGCCAGGCCACAGGGGCAGGGGGTTTTACTCCTGTTATTTCCTCATTCCCAAGGCGAAAGGGGGCCTATGGCCAATTTTAGATTTGAGGCGCCTCAACCGGTTCCTTCGAAAGATTCGGTTCTGGATGGTGTCCTTAGCCTCAATTGTTCCGTCTCTGGATCCGGGCAATTGGTACGCCACCCTCGACTTACAAGATGCATACTTTCACGTTGCGATAAGCCCTCGGCACAGAAGGTTTTTATGCTTCGTCGTCGGCTGGAAACACCTGCAGTTCACGCTGCCCCCTTTCGGCCTTTCTGCTGCTCCATGGGTATTTACAAAGTGCCTTGCGGTAGTAACGGCATATCTCAGGAAGAAAGGGGTCACCCTCTTCCCATATTTGGACGACTGGCTGGTCGTGGGCAAGTCGTGTCAGGAGGTGCTATCTCACCTGAGGTTGACGCAGTCCATGTTCGATCGCCTGGGGCTGCTGATAAACATTCAGAAGTTGGTGCTCGTTCCCACACAACGCATAGAGTTTATAGGGGCGGTTCTCGACTCGACGTCCGCGAGGGCGAGCCTTCCCACCGCCCGCTTCCAAACCATCAAGCAGGCGGTGGATTCCTTAATGAAATTTCCCCTGGTATCAGCACAGGAATGCCTTCGCGTCCTGGGACTCATGGCGGCTTGCACCTTTGTGGTTCCCCTCGCCCGCCTACAGATGCGACCGCTTCAACTGTGGCTGGCGGGGGTGTTCCGCCTGATGAGGGACAGTTTGGACACTGTAGTCTCCGTGCCCACACCGGTACCAGAGACCCTTTGTTGGTGGGGCTGCAAGACCAACCTATGTTCAGGGGTTCCGTTCCAGCTTCCCCAACCGTCGCTTCACTTGACGACAGATGCCTCGGATGTAGGCTGGGGGGCGCATCTCAGCGGCCTCAAGACACAGGGCCTGTGGCGGGATGCGGAGTCCTGGTTGCACATCAATGTAAAGGAGCTCAGGGCAGTGCAACTGGCGTGCGAGGTGTTCTGAGAGCGTCTTTGGAGCCGAACAGTTTTGGTGCGTACCGACAACACCGCCGTGATGTTCTATGTCAGCAAACAAGGCGGCACGCGTTCGCGTCTCCTTTGCCAGGAAGCCATGAGCCTCTGGGAGTTCTGCGTTCACCACAAGATCCACCCAGTGGCATCGTATATACCGGGCCTCCGGAATTCCGTGGCGGACGAGCTCAGCCGGAGGTTTATGACCCACGAGTGGTCTCTCCACCCGGAAGTGGCGGAGTCACTCTTCTGGAGGTGGGGTTATCCCCATCTGGACCTGTTCGCCTCCGAGCGCAATAGAAAATGTCAGGAATTCTGCTCCTTCCGGGGGCGCAGTCCCGGGTCGAGGGCGGATGCCTTTGAAATCCACTGGGGGCAAGGGGGTTTACTGTATGCATTCCCTCCAACGTCGCTAGTGCCCAGAGTCTTCTGGAAGATAAAGGAGGAGAAGGCGACCAGAACGACCCTCGCCCCTGTGTGGCCAAGACAACATTGGTTTTCGGCTCTAATGCGGTGGTCTAGGTGCAGCCCAATTCGGTTGCCCCTCAGACCGGACCTGTTGACCCAGGACAGTGGACAACTCCTCCACCCCAACCTGTAGGCCTTCCACCTCCACGCGTGGTGCCTTCATAGTTAACAGACAGCAAGCAGTTATGCTCCTCCCCGGTGAGGGAGGTTTTGTGTGGCAGCAGAAAACCCTCCACAAGGACTACGTATGTAGCTAAGTGGCGCAGATTTGCACAGTGGGCTGGGGTCAACGGGGAGGACCCATCGTTAGTCTCCATTCACCGAATACTGGACTATTTATGGCACCTGAAGTCGAGTGGGCTGTCGTTGTCATCCCTAAAGGTCCACTTAGCGGCAATCGCTGCTTTCCGCAACAGTTCCGAGCATAGCTCACTTTTCTCTGTCCTAATGGTGAAAAGATTCCTGACAGGCCTCTCAAAACTGTACCCGGCAGTGAAACAGCCTACGATCCAGTGGGACTTAAACGTGGTCCTGTCGCAACTCACCAGGCCCACCTTAAACCCATCTTTAGAGGTGTTTAAGGCCCAGCTGGACAAAACCCTGACTGGGATGGTTTAAGTGGGAGTGGTCCTGCCTCTGGCAGGGGGTTGGACTAGATGACCTATGAGGTCCCTTCCAACCCTATGATTCTATAAACCATTGGCGACGTGTTCCCTGCTATACCTGTCATGGAAGGTCACGTTCCTGGTGGCCATCACGTCAGCCCGGAGGGTGTCGGAGCTGCGTGCTTTGGTAGCAGAGCCACCATACACTCTGTTCTTTAAGGACAAGGTGCAGCTCCGCCCACATCCATCCTTTAGGCCCAAAGTGGTATCGCACTTCCATGTGAACCAGGACATTTTGCCTGCCTGTCTTCTGTCCAAAACCCCATGCGTCAGAGGAGGAGAGGTGCCTCCATTCCCTGGGCGTGCGTAGAGCACTGGCCTTTTATATAGAAAGAACAAAGCCGTTTCGCAAGACACCCCAGCTCTTTGTGGCAGTGGCGAACTACAAAAAAGGCCAGCCAGTGTCGATGAAGAGGATCGCTTCCTGGATTAAGGCTTGCATTAGGGAGTGTTACAAGCTGGGAGGTAGACACCTGCCAAGGGCGACGGCCCATTCAACAAGGGCCCAAGTGGCATCAACGGCATTTCTAGTGGGAGTCCCGATCGTAGACATATGCAAGGTGGCGACGTGGTCCTCCCCTCACACCTTTGCGCAGCATTATGCCATCACCCAGCAGGTGCGGCAGGATGCGGCAGTGGGAAGGGCAGTGCTGCAAGCTGTCTATGATGTCTCCCACCTCCAAGGTAAGGCTAGATACTCACCTATAATGGAATGGACAGGAGCAGCTCTTGAAGAAGAAGAGGAGGTTACTTACCTGTAACTGGTGTTCTTCGAGAGGTGTGCTCCTGGCCATTCCAATCCCTCCTGCCTCCCATCAGACAGTGGGGTACAAGGAACTGAGGAGGGATGGGGTCGGCTGGTGCATATATAGGGAGCAGCGACGGCGCCACTCCGGGGGGCGCTACAGCCGACCCTACGGGTACTCTAGGGGGAAAAGTTTCCAGCATGCCGTGCATGGGGCGTGCAGACACCTACAACGGAATGGCCAGGAGCACACCTCTCGAAGAACACCAGTTACAGATAAGTAACCTCCTCTTTTCAGAGTATTCTCCAGTGGCTGGGGAAAAAAATCTAAACCCAGCCATAAAAGAGACCGTACCCACGAGGCTAAGGGTCCCTTGGATATTTTTTCCCCTGTTAAGGGAAGTCACCCTATCAGCTCAAAAACAGAGTGCAGGCATTAAAAAAAAAAAAACTTCAAAGCTTGCTAAGCCGACAGCAGAAGCTGCAGCTATATCTTCAGACACCGCACAGTCGATGCTCTAGGCAGTGAGCAATCCAGTGCCAATCATATCTGTGGGACCATGCACCCCATTTAATAATAATCTTAACACAGTGCTGACATTCTGTTCTCTGGTCCCAGGGCCGATGAACCATGGCGCAATTCAGCAAATGGCACCAATGAGCATTCTGGTGCCTACCTTCTATGCACCGATGGCACCGTCAGTGCCTTACAGTGCGGATCAGGAATCGGCAGCTCTGCATATTATGGTGCCAATACAGCTGCAGAATGCACAGCCACAGTCAAACCCAGTGGAGGGGACACACATACCAGACAGGTCCCCATGAAAGAAAAAGAAAAAAAAAACCCATCACTGCGAGCAGAGAAGTATTCCTCACCCATTTCACCACTCTTTTCAGTGGCATCTTCTCAGGGTCAACTTAACTCGATCTTGCTTTCATCAAGCCTTTCCTTGCACTTTGGGAGTACTAGATCGCAAACTCCTGAGCTCCCACCACCACAACAAATGGCTCAAATGCAACTTCAAAATCCCAACTTGGGCTTTACTTGGCCAGTGCACCTCTGGTATAATAATGTACCTTATGTAATGCCTTGATATGGATGAGGTACTTGACCCAATTATGGGGCACCACAAGGCGTGTCTTCCACATCACAGATGCCTCTCCCATGGCAATCCAACATGGTCACAATGACACTACAACAGCAAGCTCTGAATACTCAGGACTCTCAGCAACACCAGAGTACCGTGCCACCTCCTCAAGAAAATTCCTTGACACAGCAACGAAAAGTCGATGACTTTAAGCAATTTCAGGAATTGTTCAGAAGGTTGGCAGACACCATGGACTTTCCTATGCATGATGATTCCACAAGTCAGCCTAAACTTTATAGAATTTTACAATCAGCTACATCTTCAAAAATAGCCTTACCTATGGACAATGGCACTATGGAACTGGCTAACACCATTTGGCAGACGCCGGTTTCTGCAACACCCACTGCATAAAAAGACAGATGAGAAATACTTTATTAAACCAAAGGATAACGAATTCCTATTCGCCCCTGAATTCGTTGGTCATAGAAGCAGCCAATCAAAGATCCAGGCAACTTCACAATAAGTCTACCCTGGCAGACATAGAGGACAAAACGCTAGATCTCTTGGGCGGAAAGGTTTACACCTTCACAGCATTGATTTTGAGAGTGACAAATTATACAGCTATACTTTCTAATTATGACCATGACATTTATTGAAAACTGGCTGAGTTTATTAACTTCATTCCGGATGACAAAAGAGATTAATTTGATACATTGATAAAGGAGGGACAACTAGCAGCATGAACAGCATTACAATCTTCTCTGAATGTAGCAGACGCAGCAGCATATGTGGTGGGAACAGCGACAGTCATGCGGCGGGTCTTTTGGCTTCACTCCGCCGGTTTACCGAAACAGTTGCAGAGCACGATTGAAGATCTGCCGTTCAACAAGAAAAAAACTGTTTAGAGAAAAGACAAATGAAAATTATGCACACACGTAAGGACTCCAGAGCCACCCTGCACACCTTAGGGATCTATTCCCCCTCCTCACGCAAAAGGACCAATACTTATAAATATTACAACAAATTTTAACCAATACCAGCAAATCGGAAGATCTGACGATGTTCATTCTTGAGCTAGACAGCAACATCGGTGATGCAGGTGAACAAACCAGGTGTCCTCCAACAACCAAACTTCCAACCTGAAACAACAGTTTTAAAGCTGTGGTTGGGGGATTGTTGGACCACCTCAGTCCCAGACAGGAAATCACCTTACCATCTCATTGCTATTTCGACAACAGACTGCGTCCATTTCTTCACTGTTGGAGCAGCATTACCTCAGACAAGTGGGTGATAGATACCATCAAGAACGGATATACCATCCTGCTTATAGCTACACTCACAACCCCACCCCCCTTCCTTATCCCTGTTCAGGGACTCCTCTCATGTACACCTGCTCCAGTAAGAGGTACTTTGCCTCCGATCAGTAGGAGCAATCAAAGAAGTACCACCACATTACAGGGGGGAGAGGATTCTATTCTAAATACTTCTTGACCCAAAAAGACAGGAGGTTTGAGTTTCCAAAGGGGTAGCCGTGTTAGTCTAGTCCAGTAAAAAAACAACAAGCAGTTGTGTGGCACTTTAAGACTAACAGATTTATTTTTTGCATGAGCTTTCGTGGGAGAAGATCCCACTTCCTCAGATGCTTCGAAGATGGGTGAACTTACAGAAAGGAATGAAACTAAATGCAAGGGGGTGTAAAACATAGGATCAGGTCATAAAGTAACAGCAAATCAGAGCAGTTTACAGGCTTAAAGAATGGGAAGCCTGAAGTCAAATTACCCTTTGTAATGTGAAAAGAACCCATAATCTCGATTGAGTCCTGCTTTCACAGAATTTAGTTTGCATATTAATTCGAGTTCAGCTGTTTCTCTTTGGAGTCTTGATGTCCCAGGTACATCTCTAACGACAGTCATTAACAAATCCATCATCGAGTGATTAGGAAGATGGAAGTGCTCAGCAACTGGTTTCTTTGTTCTTTGATTTCTGATATCAGCTCTGTGCTCATTCAATCTCTTAGGGAGCGATCGTCCTGTTTGTCCAATATATAAGGTGTTGGGGCATTTCTTGCACATGATGGCATAGACCACATTAGTAGATGAGCAGGTAAATGAGCCTTTGATGGAGTAGCAGGCTTGATTAGGACCTATGATGGTGTTTGTTGTGTAGATATGTGGGCAGACTTGGCAGCGTGGTTTTTTGCAAGGGTGTGTGCCTGCTTCAATGTTCTTGTTGTTAGATCTGTAGTTGCTGGTGAGTATCTGTTTAAGATTAGGGGGCTGAGGCCTATCTTGGACATGAAGCTGAACAAATTTGTCGACACATGCAAATTCAGAATGGTTACTTTATCTGCAATCCTTCCTGTCTTGGAACATAAGAATTGGTTAGCATCCCTCAACCTCAAGGATGCATATTTTCATATGGCAATCCACCTGGAGCACCGGAAATTTCTGAGGTTTGCTTGTATGAGCAAACATTACCAGTATAATGTACTCCCTTTTGGCCTCTACACTGCACTGAGGGCTTTCTCAAAACTAATAGCAGTTATTGCTGTCCACTTTGAAAAGAAGGGCATAACAATTTTCCCATACCTTGATGACTTTCTAGTAAGAGCACAATCATTCGAGACAGACCAACATGCGATACACAGTACAGAAACTCCTTCATTATCTGGGCTTAACGATAAATTACAAAAAATCTTCAATGAATCCCACGCAAGAAATGCACTTTATCAAAGCAAGAATTCATACACCATCTGCCAAAGCATATCTCCTGCAGGAAAGGATCAAGGACATAAGGGATCTGGCATGCACTATTCAGTCTAGCCCACCTGTCATGGCATGTGTTTGTGTGCAATTACTAGGTCACATGGCAGCTGCAACGCACCTTGTCTATTATGCCAGATTTCGGATGCGTCCTTTACAACTCTGGTTCCTAAGAAGCTTCAGTCCACAAAAACAATCATTCCATCACCAACTGTCCATTCCAAAAACAGTGAAGGACACCCTGACGTGGTGGACAGACTAACACAACCTCTTGAGGGGAGTATCGTTCACATGCCACACGCTGTTTACCATCATAACTCCAGACGCTTCCATGATAGGTTGGGATGCTCATGCCGGGAACATAACAGCTCAGGGCAGGTGGACAACTCAGGAAAAAAGCCTCCACATAAATTTGCTCGAGCTCAGAGCAGTGCAGAGAGCATGTCAATCCTTTTTAGCAATAATAGCGGGCAAGGACATCAGGGTTCAAACAGACAAACTTGCCTCGTATGTATTATATCAACCGCCAGGGAGGAGCATGCTCACAATCTGTGCGTAGAAGCTTTGAAACTGGGACTGGGGCCTTCTCAATGAGATACAGATATTGGCAAAGTTCTAAAGGGGCAGCCATGTTAGTTCAGTAAATCAAAAAAAGCCAAGAGTCTTGTGGCACTTAAAGACTAACATTTATTTATCGAATGAGCTTTCGTGGGAGAAAATCCCACTTCATCAGATGCTTTGAAGAGGGGGAATTTACAGAATTGGATGAGAGTAAATGCAGGGGACTGTAAGACATGGGATCAGATCATACTGCAACAGCAAATCAGAGCATTTGTAAGGACTCAGACTCTAGGAAACAGCACACAGAGGGAGGGTGAAGTCAAATTACCTGTTATAATGTGAAAAGAATTCATAATCACGATTCAGCCTTGCTTTCACACAATCCAATTTGCATATTAGTTTAATTTTGGCTGTTTCTCTTTGAAGTCTTTGGTGTCCCATTGATTGTCTTGAGGACTATCATTAACAAATCATCAGTGGAGTGATTAGGAAGATGGAAGTGCTCAGCAACTGTTTTTTTTGTGTTGTGATTTCTGATGTCAGTTTTGTATGCATTTATTCTTCTGTGTAGGGACTGTCCTGTTTATCCAGTGTATAAGGCGCAGGGCCATTTCCAGCACATGATGGCAGAAATCACATTAGTGGATGAGCAGGTGAAGGATGGCACAGACAACACGACTGCAGATTCCCTGAGCAGAATATCCCTACAGAAGCATGAATGGGAGACAAACAACAAAATAATTTCCCAAATATTCAATCAATGGGATTCACCACCTGTAGACCTGTTTGCAACATATGCAAACAAAAAATGCACAGCCTTCTGCTCAAGAGCAGGAATTGATCACTGCTCCATAGGGGATGCTTTTCTCATGACATGGAAATCCCACCTCCTGTATGCGTTTCCATCAATACCTTTCATAGCCAAAACCGTTTCCAAAATTCGACAGTACAGGGCAAGGGTGATGCTGATAGCGACAGAATGGCCGAGACAGCCATGGTATACTTACCTCTTCCGAATGTCCGTAAAGCTCCTGATCACCCTTCCTTTAGTCCCAGATCTCCTGTCACAAAACAAATGCAAGACATTACACAAGCATCTAGATAGACTACATCTGACTGCTTGGTATTTGGATTGTTCAGTGAATTAAACCATGTTCAGACCCAGTGAAACAAGTCCTTTTAAACATCAGAAAACCTGCTACAAGATGAACTTACCTTTAAAAATGGCACAGATTCTCTATTTGGTGTTCGGAATGAAACATGGACCCAGGAACAGCCAGCATCCCTCAAATGCTGGACTATCTTCATCTGAAAGACAAAAATCTGTCTGCTAACACTGTTAGAGTCCACCTTGCAGCAGTATCAACTTTCCATGTAGCAGTACAATGCTCCTCTGTTTTCACGCATCCAATAGCAAAGAGGTTCACGTCTGACTTCCAAAATATGTATTCGTATATATGACTGCCAGTACCACAATGGAACCTCACAGTACAGCTAGTCCTCACTTAGTGACCTACTCGTTTAGTGACCCCTCGGAGTTATGACCAGCTCTCTGACGAGTTGGTATTATGGCGATGTATGAGAACTCGCATCAACTCTCTGATTCATCTCGTTCCCGCAGTCAGAACTAGCGTTTTTCGTCTATGTATTTTTACTTTATTGTGCACCCCAAAGTACAAGATGTCGGCAAAAAGGAAGAGCATGACTTCACCCGGAGAAAGCGCCAAGAAACAAAGGAAGGCTATCAATCTTGAGACAAAAATGAAGATAATAAACAAATACGAAGCTGGTAAGAAAGGTAAAGCGATAGCACGTGACTTGGAGCTGGCGCATTCAACTGTATCAACGATCTTGAAGGATAAAGATCGAGTGAAAGAAGCAGTGAAATCATCAAAAGGATATAAAGCCATAATAACTAGGCAGCAGAAAGGCCTTATTCACGAAATGGAAAAATTACTGGCGATATGGTTTATGACCAGATACAAAAAAGAATGCCAATGAGCCTTTTAATAATTCAAGCAAAGGCACGCAGTATCTTTGAAACGTTGAAAGCGCACGAAAATGAAGAGTCAACAGAAACATTTACGGCAAGTCATGGATGGTTTCAACATTTTCGTCGGAGATTCAGCCTTCATAATCGAGTATCAGTGGTGAGGCGGCAAGCGTGGACATAGAAGCAGCAGAAAGATTTGTGGATGAATTTGACGAAATGATCGAGAAAGGCGGGTATTGTCCGGAACAGATCTTTAATGCAGACGAAACCGGACTATTTTGGAAAAAATACCTGAAAGATCCTACATACACAAAGAGGCTAAAGCAATGCCCGGTTTCAAGGCTTTTAAGGACAGGGTCACGTTGTTGGGATGAAATGTTGCTGGATTTCAGTTAAAACCTTTTCTCATCTATCATTCTGCAAACCCACGTGCACTGAAGCAGGTTAGTAAGCACACGCTGCCTGTTTACTATCGTTCACATAACAAAGCATGGATGACGCAATCTTTATTTGAGGACTGGTTCATGAACTGCTTCATACCCTCGGTCAAGCATTACTGTCTGGAAAACGATGTTCCCTTTAAAATTATCCTCCTACTTGATAACGCCCCAGGCCACCCCCAGCATCTTGATGATCTACACCCTGATGTAAAGGTCGTGTATCTGCCTAAAAACACAACTGCTGTGTTACAACCAATGGACCAGGGGGCTATCTCTACGTTTAAAGCGCTATATTTGCGTGCAATGTTTTCCAAAGCAGTAGCAGCAACAGAAAATGTTGAAGTAACCCTGCGCGATTTTTGGAAATCATATAATATTTTACACTGCATAAAGAACATTGAATCAGCTTGGGCGGGAGTGACAGAAAAGTGCATGCAAGGCATATGGAAAAAAATGCCTGAAATGTTTTGTAAATAATTTCGAAGGGTTTGAGAAAGACGAACATATTGATGTCATAAATAAAAAAAAATTGTGGAACTTGCTAATGTGCTTAATTTAGATGTTGAAGTGGAAGATATTGAAGAATTAGTGGAATACGTCGAGGGAGAGCTAACTAATGAAGATTTAATAGAGTTGGAAGCACAGCAGCACTTGAAAGAGGAGGAGGAAGAAGAAGCAGAAGAGGAAAAAGTGGAAGAAGTACAAAAGAAGTTCAGGGGTTAAAGGGGTAACTTTAAAGGGGTTTAAGGGGTTAGCTGATGTCTTCTCCAAAGTGAATGCAACGATGTTAGAACTAGAGAGTATGGACCCGAATGTTGAATGGTTCACGAAAGTGGAATGACAAATGAATGAAATTTTACGATGCTATCGTGAAATTTATGAAGAAAAAAAGAAAATTACAATGCAGACCACACTAACGAGATACTTCTCTAAAGTTCCATCCAGGACCCCTACCCCTACCCTTACAAGTCGTTCCATTTCCTTGCCATCATCTCCTTTACCAGGGCTTTCTACAGCTCCTGATAACCCTGCTGATCTCTCCGACGATGACATTGATGACCCCCCTGCTGCTGAACCACACTTTGAAGGATTTGATGAGTGAAAATGTCAATGTAATCTGAATGTTTATTTTCATATTTCTTTGGTATATCATTTTTATAATTTTTGCTGATTGCATTTTTATGTTCTGTAATACAGTATGTAAGGAGTTATGCCAATAAAACAAAGTTATCACGATGGAGTTTTTTAGGCCTTTTCTTTACAGTACTATTCAGAATATTAAAAACGATTACCTGTATTTACAGTACACTATGCAAACTAAGTTCAGTACATGAGAGCTTAAAACATTTAAAATATATATTTAAAAATGTTATAAATGATGCAAAGGTGACATTAAAACTATCTACAGATGGTTGAAAAACCCACTACCAGTAAAGTACATTATGCCCGAAATACCGGTAAGGGCTGCTCCTCGTTTAGCGACCAATTCGTTTATCAACCGGGTTTCAGGAACGGAACCCGGTCACTAAGTGAGGACTACCTGTAGTTCTCAATGCAATCACTAAACCCCCCTTTGAACCCCAAGCAACATGTTCATTACTTCATATGTCGATGAAGGTAGCTTTTTTTATAGCGATTACATCTGCAATGAGGGTAGGTGAGTTAGCGGCTCTCACGGCTCACCCACCGTATATTGGTTTTTTTTTTTTTTTGGTTGTTTTTTTTTTAGTCCGGACAAAGTATCATTACACCCTCATCCGAAATTCCTGCCTAAGATTTCCTCATCCTTCCATATAAATCAGATGATACATTTCCCAGTTTTCTTTCCGAAGCCACACTCTTCTTACTAACAAGCTAGCCTACATACCCTTGATGTCAGAAGAGGTCTAGCCTTCTTTTTAGACAGAACAAAACTGTTTCATAAAATGACAAAACTCTTCATATCTACAACAGAATGCTTGAAAGGAGAGCCTATCTCTAAACAGCAGCTTTCCAAGTGGGTTTCCTCTTGCATACATATGGTGTATACCACATCTGGAAGACAACCACCTGACACCATTCGTTCATACTCTACAAGATCTATCGCTAGATCTGCAGCATTTTTACAGAACATTCCAATAGCAGACATCTGCCAAGCTGATACTTGGGCTTCAGCTGACACTTTCATAAAACTCTACACTGTTGAACAGCTAGCCAATGATTATATATCTATTGGACAAGCAGTCCTAGCATCCAGGCATAATACCAATTCTGAAGTTCACCTCTTCTAAAGGGAACTGCTTGGCATCCACCTACAGTGGAGCAGTCAGGGACACTGATCAAAGAAAAAGTGAGTGTTACTC
>VOCP01059078.1:0-10909 GCA_007922195.1 Podocnemis expansa | reverse complement strand
GCATCTAACCCATACTTCCTTAATTTGCCAATGAGAATGCTGTGGGAAACCGTATCAAAAGCCTTGCTAAAGTCAAGGTATATCACATCAACGGCTCTTCCCGCATCCACAAATCCAGTCATCTCATCATAGAAGGCGATGAGGTTGGTCAGGCATGATTTACCCTTGGTGAATCCATGCTGACTGTTCCTGATTACTCTATTTTCCTCCAAGTGCTTCAGGATGGATTCTTTGAGAAGCTGCTCCATGATTTTTCCAGGGATTGAGGTGAGGCTGACAGGTCTGTAATTCCCAGGATCATCCTTTTTGCCTTTCTTGAAGATAGGTACTATATTTGCTTTTTTCCAGTCCTCTGGCACCTCCCCTGTTCGCCACGAGTTTTCAAAGATAATGGCCAACGGTACTGCTATCTCATCAGCCAGCTCCCTCAGCACCCTCGGATGCAGTTCATCCGGCCCCGTGGACTTGTGCACATCTAATTTCTTTAAGCAGTCCCTAACCTGACCTTCTGTCACCAAGGGCCTCTCTTCTTCTCCCCAGTCTACCGTACCTAGTGTAGTGGGCTGGGAGCTGACCTTGCTTGTGAAAACTGAAGTAAAAAAAGCATTGAGCACTTCAGCTTTTTCCTCATCCTCTGTCACGAGGATGCCTGCCCCATTCAGTAAGGGACCTACACCATCCCTGATCCTCTTCTTGTTATTGATATACTTGTAGAACCCCTTCCTGTTATCCTTCACATCCCTTGCTAGTCGCAACTCCATTTGTCCTTTGGCCTTTCTGATTTTATCCCTGCAGTCCCGAGCAATATCTTTATATGCCTCCTTAGTCATCTGTCCTAGCGTCCACTTCCTGTAAGCATCCTTTTTATGCTTCAGCTCAGTGCAGAGCTCTCTGTTAAGCCACAGTGGGCGCCTTCCACATTTGCTGTGCTTTCTCCTTATCGGAATTGTATCTTCCTGTGCCCTTAGCAGGGTTTCTTTAAAATGCACCCAACTCTCTTGGACACCTTTCCCCTTCAGATCAGCCTCCCAAGGGATCCTGCCCATCAGTTCCCTGAGGGAGACAAAATCTGCTTTTCTGAAGTCCAGGGTCTGTGTTTTGCTTCTTTCCTTCTTTCCTTTAATCATCAACTTGAACTCAATCATTTCATGGTCACTGCTACCCAGGCTGCCATTGACTTCTACTTCCCTGATAAATTCTTCTCTATTTGTGAGCAGCAGATCGAGAGGCGCAAAGCCCCTAGTTGGTTGCTCCAGCATTTGTACCAGGAAGTTGTCCTCAACACTCTCCAGAAACTTCCTGGATTGCCTGTGCACTGCTGTATTGGCCTTCCAGCAGATGTCAGGGTAATTGAAGTCCCCCATGAGAACCAGGGCCTGTGCTCTAGAACCTTCTGTCAGTTGTACACAGAATGCCTCATCCACTTCCTCCTTCTGATCTGGTGGTCTGTAGCAGACACCTACCACAACATCCCCCTTGTTGCTCTCCCCTCTAAACTTAACCCACAGACTTTCAACTGGCTTGTTTCCACTTTCATAATGAAGCTCTGAGCAGTCATAGAGCTCCTTTACATATAGTGCTACTCCTCCCCCTTTCCTTCCCTGCCTGTCCTTCCTGAACAGTCTATACCCATCTATTGCAGAGCTCCAGTCATGCAAACTATTCCACCACGTCTCTGTTATCCCAATCATGTCATAGTTCTTTGTCTGCGCCAGTACTACCAATTCCTCCTGCTTGTTTCCCAGGCTCCTTGCATTTGTGTATAGGCACCTAAGATACCCAGCTGATTGCCCTACTTTCCCATTTTGATTTTCAATTCTATTGTATCTACCTCCCTGGATTTTCTTTTGGTGTTGACCTCCCCCACCTGCCTCAGGCATTAGGGCTTCATTAGAGCATCTAAGAAAGTTATTTGATTCCCCCTGCATGTTCCAACTACCCTCTCTTCTATCCCTGTAGTTACATTCCCAGCACCCCCCAAGTTCCATCCCATCCCCCTGGTCTCCCACATAGTCACTTACCTGTGGGCTTTGGTCTCCTTCCCCCTTCAGACCTAGTTTAAAGCCCTCCTCACTAGGTCAGCCAGTCTGCGTCCAAATACGCTCTTCCCCTTCCTCGAAAGATGGAGTCCATCTCTGCCTAGCAGTCCTTCTTCCTGAAACAGCAACCCATGGTCAAGGAAGCCAAAGCCCTCCTGGCGACACCATCTTCGCAGCCAAACGTTAATCTCCAGGATGCATCTGTCTCTGCTCAGGCCTCTACCCTTGACCGGAAGAATCGAGGAGACCACCACCTGTGCTCCAAACTCCTTCACCCGCGCTCCCAGAGCCCTGAAGTCACCTTTGATCTGCCGAGGATCACCTCTCGCAGTATCATTGGTTCCTACATGGATGAGAAGCATGGGGTAGTAGTCAGAGGGGCGGATGATTCTCGACAATCCCTCCGTAACGTCTCGGATGCGGGCACCTGGCAGGCAGCATACCTCTCGAGAGATCTTGTCAGGGCGACAGATGGGTGCCTCCGTCCCCCTCAGAAGTGAGTCCCCAACCACCACAACTCTACGTTTCCTCCTAGCTGTGGTGGCTGTGATCCTCCCAGCCTCGGGGGTGCATGGCCTCTCCTCTTCCACCTCCTTCACCGTCTCTAGCACCGCATAACGATTCTTCACCACAACAGAGGGCGGGTTGTGGGCAGGGGTGGAGCACTGCCTACTGCCAGAGGTAACCAGCTGCCAGTGTCCTCCCCCTGCCACAGGCTCCCCATCCAGCGCCAGTGTTGTGGCAGTAGTCTCTGGTACCTGGTCAGTGCCCTCCATCTTGCACTTCTCCTCGTGGATGCTGTCGAGGAACTTCTCCAGGGTGTGGATACTCCTAAGCTGAGACACCTCCTCCTGTAACTCTCCCACCTGCCTCCTGAGAGATTCCACCAGCAGGCACCTGTCACATCGATTCATCTCCCCAGCCTGATCGTTGGAGACAGGGAACTGCAGGCTGCAGTCCCTGCAAGTCCACACCAGGGTCTGGGGGTAGAGATATCTATGGTCAGGATGTCTGTCTGGCTACAGGCACAGGTAGAAGAGACAGAAGGGGTGCTGGCAGCAGTGCGGCTCCTCTTCACCATCGTGGTTTCACAAACTCCTCCCCAAACTCCCCTGTTTGCTGTCCCCTGTTCGCAAGCTCCCTCTGGTCGCTCAGCCACTGGCTTTTAAAGCCTTCTCTGCCTAGGTCAGGCCTGGCCCCTTGTTAAACACACAGGTTTGTTCCATAACTGTCAAAGGTTAGCGGCCTTTCACCATCCCCCTGACCAAGTGTGGTCTGCAGTGTTCTGATGCACTTAGTCTGGATAGAGGAAAAGCTTGTCAATTTCCAAAGGGATAGCCATGTTGGTCTAGTCCAGCAAAAACCCCCGAGGTGTGTGGCACTTTAAGAGTAACATTTATTTTTTGCATGAGCTTTCGTGGGAGAAAATCCCCCTTCACCCATCTTTGAAGCATCTGATGAACTTATAGAATGGAATGAAAATAAATGCAAGGGGGAAAACTGACTGCATGAGGTAATAAATAACCAGGAGTTGAAAAAGGGAGAAACTACAGCAAGATTCCACTGAGATGAAAAGGATTACACTTAATTCTAAAATGGTTACTTGAGGATAAACCCTGGACTGAATTTTGAGTCCATCCTTTCTATTCAGGTGCTTGGTCAGTTTCCTTCCACCTGTGCACTCTTAGATCTGCTGCAGCTTTGCTGTTTCCTCTGGGACTGTGCTGATGGTTGCTCTTTTACAGCTGCCAGTGGAACAGTCCATCTTAATCAGTACAGTGTGAGTACTGAGCTAGGCTGAAGGGCAGAGCTGCTACACAAGCCACATGCATTTGGGGCCAAGGTGATAACTGATGCTGGTGCTGCAGCACTGGTGTATATGAGCTGATGCTGCTTGGCCTGTGTACTAGTAGAGTGGATCAGACAGCTGGCTGACAGGAACTCCCAACATCAGTTGTCCCTTTTGATCTTCCCTCATCTCTTTGAGAGAACAAGCAGTCAAATGCTACCATTTGAATTGCAAGTGCCAGCACCACCATGAGACGTCTCAATGACTGATTTCTATGTAAAAATACTGCTGTCTAGAAAATTAAATAGCCACTTCCCTAGTGCCAGAGATGGCAGTATATATGTACTGTCCACATTTGGGTATCATGTAAAATCAGTTTTCTCTCCCTTAGAGCCTGCTTTCTGCTTCCTCCACTTTGTTTTTCCCCTTACCTTTCTTTCATTCCTTCCCCTCCCTCTGATTTTCTTCAAAGCACTTGGAAGTAATTAGACCTGAAGGGAAATGTGGCCCAGTGTGGGAGACAATGACAAGTGCCAGGAACCCTGGGTGCCCCTCTTAGCCACTTTGAAGTTCATTCAGATGGTACAAAACTCCGTTTTGCTTTGTTAAAAAGGGGGAGGGGAGGGAATGTCAGACCCAATGAATAGGGAGCAGGTTTCTGTGAACTGATAAAAAAACAGAACAGTGGAGAGGCATATTTCTAAGCCTTAACTCGCATCCCTACACTCCATGTGCCGAGGGAAACTTAGAATAGAGCACCCCTCCCTACAACTCTTGCGCTGCAACCACATAGCAGCTCTGCTGCAGACAACACCCAAAGCCAACAAAATCAACGGAGGGACAGTTAAATGAAGAGACTTTTCAGTAAAATTTTGCTCTCATTAGCAGAGTAATTAATTATGTTAATAATTTGTTATGGACATAAAATGCAAAGCTCCATCAAGGCATAGTCCATGAGCATGCCATTAGTAGCTACCTGCATTTTTTATTTACAAGACTCCACCAATGGAAAACAGACAACTACAATGAACCAGAAGTTCACAGTAAGTGCCATTCAGTAATTGTAAGTCATCTAAATAGCCCCTGCAGGATCACCAGCAGCAGTAGGCAGTGCCACACCACCAGCGGACAGAGACCAGCCCAGCTCTAAGCAACACTTTACAGCTAGCTATAGGTAAAATTATGGAGGTGATGCTAACACCAAAGTCTTGTTCCAGGCAGCAGAGCAGCGACTGTTTCATGTAACCTCCAAAGACAAGTTAAAGAGAAGCCTCAAATGTCAGGCAGCTACAAAAGCAGTCAGTTAAGGGAAGAGTTCTCTCTACCTGCCCCTTTTGTACTATATGCCTGCAGAATACCTCGAGTTTCTTCTGAGCATGGTGCTATTGCCAGGCAGACAATGTCACAACACATAGGGCTTAGTCTGCCCCCAACCAGACACAGTTGGCAACATGAAATAGCTATTTTATTTTTTTAAGAAATCATGTTTTTTTAGGTCTCTCCAGAACCACAAATAATTTTACAAACTCTGAAGTAGTTCAAATGGAAAGCACAAGTAATTCTGCTTCTCAGCCCAAGTAGTTTTGCAGACCAGTACTTCAGATGTTTCATCTCTTCCCAGCTGCAAAAAGAAAACATGAGGGGGAATCCTGTTAGAGGGGCATAGAGAAAGGGTGGGGGCTGCCTCTTCAAACCTGGCATCACAGCTGCCTGTCCTACATACCCCCCAATAACTTGACTCATAACTGAGACCTTGAACACGCTTAGCCCCATTCTCCAGCTGCCTCCAGACTGTATTTACAGCATTATAGCTCAGTTCTTGGTAAGAGCTGAACAGTGGCAGCTGCAACACCCATGTGACTTCCAAGGCAGATATGGCTGCCCCTTCCATTGCCACACACACTGTATCTGGTCGTACTTGGTGCCTCACAGGCCTCTCAACTGCAGATCCCTGGCAGGCAAGACAGGTGATTAACCTCACTTCTTGAAATACTAGGGTTACCACATAACAAAGCATGGAAAAGAGGACAGGGAAGTACAAAAAGGAGGACATGGAGAAAATGCACTATTAATGTAATATTCTGTTTTTAGGGGGCCCTGGAACACTTCCCCCTAAAAATAGGGTGTTCTGGGCGTTCCAACATATTTTAACCCCTGTAAGTAAAAGGCCAGACAAAATCATGTATTTTTAAAATGCCTGCCAGACAGAGGATGTGAAGGTAAAAATGAAGGTGTCATCCTTTTGCTCAACATATGGTAACCCTATGCAATACAGACTTTCAACAAAATGTTCTGTACATGGAGAGAAAGGTTCTTTACACACCATGTGAACGCATCATGCATGTTGCTTCTCCAAACTATAATTCTGAAGCAGTTCAACCACATGGGGGCAAACAGACAGGCTTTAACATAAGCAGTACTCAGGGACTCATGCACAGCTCAGCATTTAAAATGCGTACTTCAGAGTGGCCCTAAATGGGCATACCTGCAGGACAGCACTAGCTAGGCAGGCCCAGGGCTCCTAGCTGCAGTCCCTCCCCTTCCTGGCTCCTGCTCCACACAGGGACAGGGCTGCTTCCACACTTCCCCTGCTCAGCTCCCAGCTCCCCATGGGGAGCCAAGCTGCAGTCATATTCCCTCTGCTCTGCTTCTGTCTCCATGCTGGACCCAGGCTTCAAGGGATCACACTCCCCTGCCCAGCCCAACCCACCCTGCCTTGAGTACCAAAGGATTTCTGCTGGTTACTCATTTGTGAACTTGATCAGAAAAAATTATCTTAACCCCAGCAAATGGACCAGACAACAGATTTGATATTTCCAGAGTTGCTTGAGGCTGTACTTTTAAGCTTGCTGGAGCACTGCCAGAATCAAATGATAAAATTTTAATTTCAGAAGTTATCAGATCTCAGAGATTTTAGCTCTACTTTATTATTTTTGGAGAGAATAGAGGAGGTTGGCTACAAAGCAGCAAAAACATTAGATGGTCTTTGACCTTTTATGACCCATTCTGTGTGTGCATAATTCAAGAACCTTTCTTCCAATTCACTTTGTGTCCCAGATCTGCCCTACCAGGTTTAAGAGAGATTGACACCATGGAGTTTTGATAAAAACTCAGTTGCAATCTTAATTACAAAGTGACTGCCAGCTCTCCATCCGAACAAGCACAAACAATGAATTACTAACGATGGGAGCAAGACTGCACAATGAGGCAAAGGAGATGGTTTGGCGACAGACAGTGGCAGTGGACAGAAATAACCTAAACAGGTTTTACAGAAGTCTGGGTACCTTTCCTCATCACAACTGGTACATCAGACCCACATCATGCCCAGTAAGAAACTAATCTGGGATCACAAGTCATGGCAGTTGACTCCTGCAGTGAGGCTCTGCAGAGACCACTTCCACAGAGCAGATAAAAAAAGCTCTCCCTCTCATCCCACTTGATACCTGGCAACTTCAGCCATTTTGGTACTTTTTCAGGGGCCCTTCTCACTGGCTGTAAATCTTCAGAGGCTCTTGCTGGTTCTGGGTGCTCTGCAGTCCTTTTCTCATCTGTCCCCTTTGGCCCAGCTGGAGGCAGAACAGGTGTTTCTGAAGCTGGCAGAGCAGAAGGGACTAGTGATTTGGACAAGCCTCTGAGAAGAGAAATGAGAGCAGAATGAAGATAAGCTTTTCACACTGGTCTCCACACACCCCAGCAAGTCCTCAGGCCCAGAGCTCAAAAGGTTAATCTTCACCCCAGAAACAAAGGCTTTAGGGCACATATCAGCCTGCAAGCAGATGATCTTATGATCTTCCAGCTCCTGCTAGATTTAGCAGCAGACATGCCTCCCTATTTAAGCAGGGTTCACTGAGCTGCAAAGCCATAAATAAGCCCAAGAACAAGGGAGCAATTTTTTTCTGCTGCTTGTAGATTCTGCCTCTTTCCACCAGGAACAGTGTTGATTCCACTCTCCCCTCCCAACAAATGCCCACTCATATGTAGCTTTGCTTGTAGTCCTTACTTAGCCACTAGCAAATCAGCTGTGGAAGGGGACACTGTCGATTCCAGCAGGTCTGGCCTCAAGTAGTAATCTGTAAAACAAACCCAAAAATACTCACTTGTTGACAGTGACATCCACCAAGCTGCAGACACTTAACTGCAGCACCTCAGAACCACAAAACTCTAGCTTATAGCCGTTTGTGTGTTTTCCTGAGTTTCTGCCTTTTGCCAATACTATAGCCAATATCATTGGTCACTGGGTGGTAGTGACCCTCTCAAGCCATGCTGAATCCCTCTGATGTTCAATGTTCTGACTATTCTTTGCAAATTCCACCCTCACACTTTGTGTTTTCAGGCACTCGGAACTCCCTACGCACCTATGAGCAGGGACGTCGCTGCCCCCAAAATAGGTTTGGGGCTGGGCCGGAGGCGAGGCTATCACCCCAGACCCCCCCGTTTGCTGGGCTCCGCAGCCGCGTTCTGGCCCAGGGGGTGGGGCGGACATGTAGCTAGAGCTCCACAGGTCCCCAGCCACACGCCAGCCCACCCTGGCCTGCCCCGCCCCACCCCTGGGATGGACTGGCAGGGGGGAGGCCCACATAGGCCAATTGGCCCTGGGCCATGCCCCCTCAAGGGATGGCTCTGGGCAGGCTGGTGGCAGCCAAGCCCCAGATCCTTAGGCCCCAGAGAGAGACTGCATTGGTCTGGCAGCGGCTGGGTCTCCGGGCTCCAGGAGACCCGGGGTACTGGTGCTGAGACTTGGGGCACGAGCCCCAGGTGCCCAGCGCTAGTGATGCCCCTACCTATGAGAAGCAGATACTAATATTAACAGCACCACAAACATGCCAGAGAATCAGAAAGAGCCCATCAGCACAGGAAGCCACAACAAGCATGTTGGTGTCTACTGCTCATTTTCTAGTTCTTTCTCTTGGTTAGTTTTAAAGTAGTGGGATTTCCATGCTTCCCTTCAGAGACAATCACTCCAGGGTTGTCTACTGTCCCTATTCTATAGCCCAATTAGTCTCTTAAGTGAAGCTTCCTGACTTACATTTACAATTGTGTTAGTTAACTGGCAATCAACAAGTTATAATAGGACCAAACTCATCTAGACAAATGGTTTCCAACCTTTTCAGTAACATGGCACACTTTAATGAAACAACAAGCAGATGTTTGGCACTATAAGACTAACAGATTTATTTTTTGCATGAGCTTTCGTGGGACAAGATCCCACTTCCTCAGATGCTTCGAAGATGGGTGAACTTACAGAAAGGAAAGTTCACCCATCTTCGAAGCATCTGAGGAAGTGGGATCTTGTCCCACGAAAGCTCATGCAAAAAATAAATCTGTTAGTCTTAAAGTGCCAAACAACTGCTGCTTGTTTTTTTTTACTGGACTAGACTAACACGGCTATCCCTTTTAAAATTGACAAGATGCAAGGCACTTTAATGAGACAGAAAAATCCACGGCACACCCACTTTCTTCAGCTGAAATGACTGCTCATAAATGTCCCATGTACTCACATTTACTATGGTTATGTTCTAGCTTGAGAGGTTTGCAACATAGTGCATATAGCAAGCTAAAGAAGGATCATATGCATTAATGTTTCAAATCCACTGGAAAAAAAATACTTCTTGATTTTACTCTTTTGGCCACCTGTGTTTAGAATGTTCACATTTTAGAACTGGAAGACTGATACCTTGCTCTTAATTTGATGATTAATTTTCATGAGTTTTACCAGTCGTAATTTTGGTCAAATAGAATATTGTTTAAGATGAAACAATGCTTGTTTGATCTTGATTTTCATTACTTTTGTACAAAATTTCACAGCACACTTGGACAGTTATCACACCACACCACGCAGAAGACTGTTTGAAAACCACTGATCTAGACCAGGCCTTAGAGTATTAAGTCCTAGTGAAGAAGCCTTTGTTGGTGCAACTTTTGTCCACCAGAGATGGGGGGGGGGGGAACCTTCACCCCCCATGGACATAGAAGTTTCACCAATAGACGTGCCAGAGGGGATAGGATTATGTCAGCTGGAGATGCTCTCCTGCCAACAGCTACAACCACTCATAGGCGGGTGGAGGGTGTCCATAGGAGAGCCCTGTCCCTTTAGCGTACAATAGCTACTTAGGAGACCCCACAGTGGTTTATTTGGGCCACTGTAAAATCTTGGGCCACTGTAAAATCTTTAGTGTAAGCATACCCTCAGTGATTTGCAATGGCAGTTCAATATTCACGCAAACCACATCCCTTTCTCCTACCAGTGCCCCTCAACCTTGAGCTGGAAGGACCACCTATGGAGAAATTCTCCCTCCAGGATTCACGGGTCTCTCTGTTGAGACTGCTAACAAAGGAGCTAATTGTGGGGAAAGGTCTGCTAGAAATAGGACAGAGGATACCGTACCCTGGTCAAGGAGGTGAACAATTTATACTTTTTCCACTTTAGCCTGAATGCAAACCAGTGCTGAGCATGCAAGGCTCCATATTCCACCCCCAAATCCCTGAGCCAGCTAACCCTCCCA
This sequence comes from Podocnemis expansa, assembly GCA_007922195.1. Lineage (NCBI taxonomy): Eukaryota > Metazoa > Chordata > Testudines > Podocnemididae > Podocnemis > Podocnemis expansa. The sequence continues at coordinate 578 of VOCP01059078.1, read as the reverse complement.
TCCTTCATTCCAGCTCCTCCACTTCTAATTTGCTAGGGATCTCTTGCGTTTCTGAAGCCAGGGTCATGATTCATCTGGATAAAACATAGCAGCTGTGGAGCCAGCTGAAGAGATGGGAGGAACTCACCCCTGCGCTCCTCAGATCCAAAGTGAATGACAGCAGCTGGGAAGAGGTTAGCCTGTAGCAAAGGGAAAGGAGACGGGTGAGGAGGGGACAGGGCAAGCTGCAGGGTTTCTGTCACAGAATCATAGGGTTGGAAGGGACCTCATAGGTCATCTAGTCCAACCCCCTGCCAAAAAAAGCAGGACTACTCCCATTAGATCATCCCAGTCAGGGTTTTGTCCAGCTGGGCCTTGAACACCTCCAGAGATGGAGATTCCACCACCTCCCTAGGCAGCTTATTCCAATGCTTCACCACTCGCCTAGTAAGGAAGTTTCTCCTAATATCCAGCCTGGACCACCCCAGCTGTAACTTGAAACCATTGCTTCTCGTTCTGCCCTCTGTTACTACCGAGAACAGTCGAGCTCCATCCTCCTTGGAGCAACCCTTCAAGTAGTTGAAGGTTGCTATCAAATC
>VOCP01059068.1:0-10909 GCA_007922195.1 Podocnemis expansa | reverse complement strand
GCATCTAACCCATACTTCCTTAATTTGCCAATGAGAATGCTGTGGGAAACCGTATCAAAAGCCTTGCTAAAGTCAAGGTATATCACATCAACGGCTCTTCCCGCATCCACAAATCCAGTCATCTCATCATAGAAGGCGATGAGGTTGGTCAGGCATGATTTACCCTTGGTGAATCCATGCTGACTGTTCCTGATTACTCTATTTTCCTCCAAGTGCTTCAGGATGGATTCTTTGAGAAGCTGCTCCATGATTTTTCCAGGGATTGAGGTGAGGCTGACAGGTCTGTAATTCCCAGGATCATCCTTTTTGCCTTTCTTGAAGATAGGTACTATATTTGCTTTTTTCCAGTCCTCTGGCACCTCCCCTGTTCGCCACGAGTTTTCAAAGATAATGGCCAACGGTACTGCTATCTCATCAGCCAGCTCCCTCAGCACCCTCGGATGCAGTTCATCCGGCCCCGTGGACTTGTGCACATCTAATTTCTTTAAGCAGTCCCTAACCTGACCTTCTGTCACCAAGGGCCTCTCTTCTTCTCCCCAGTCTACCGTACCTAGTGTAGTGGGCTGGGAGCTGACCTTGCTTGTGAAAACTGAAGTAAAAAAAGCATTGAGCACTTCAGCTTTTTCCTCATCCTCTGTCACGAGGATGCCTGCCCCATTCAGTAAGGGACCTACACCATCCCTGATCCTCTTCTTGTTATTGATATACTTGTAGAACCCCTTCCTGTTATCCTTCACATCCCTTGCTAGTCGCAACTCCATTTGTCCTTTGGCCTTTCTGATTTTATCCCTGCAGTCCCGAGCAATATCTTTATATGCCTCCTTAGTCATCTGTCCTAGCGTCCACTTCCTGTAAGCATCCTTTTTATGCTTCAGCTCAGTGCAGAGCTCTCTGTTAAGCCACAGTGGGCGCCTTCCACATTTGCTGTGCTTTCTCCTTATCGGAATTGTATCTTCCTGTGCCCTTAGCAGGGTTTCTTTAAAATGCACCCAACTCTCTTGGACACCTTTCCCCTTCAGATCAGCCTCCCAAGGGATCCTGCCCATCAGTTCCCTGAGGGAGACAAAATCTGCTCTTTTGAAGTCCAGGGTCTGTGTTTTGCTTCTTTCCTTCTTTCCTTTAATCATCAACTTGAACTCAATCATTTCATGGTCACTGCTACCCAGGCTGCCATTGACTTCTACTTCCCTGATAAATTCTTCTCTATTTGTGAGCAGCAGATCGAGAGGCGCAAAGCCCCTAGTTGGTTGCTCCAGCATTTGTACCAGGAAGTTGTCCTCAACACTCTCCAGAAACTTCCTGGATTGCCTGTGCACTGCTGTATTGGCCTTCCAGCAGATGTCAGGGTAATTGAAGTCCCCCATGAGAACCAGGGCCTGTGCTCTAGAACCTTCTGTCAGTTGTACACAGAATGCCTCATCCACTTCCTCCTTCTGATCTGGTGGTCTGTAGCAGACACCTACCACAACATCCCCCTTGTTGCTCTCCCCTCTAAACTTAACCCACAGACTTTCAACTGGCTTGTTTCCACTTTCATAATGAAGCTCTGAGCAGTCATAGAGCTCCTTTACATATAGTGCTACTCCTCCCCCTTTCCTTCCCTGCCTGTCCTTCCTGAACAGTCTATACCCATCTATTGCAGAGCTCCAGTCATGCAAACTATTCCACCACGTCTCTGTTATCCCAATCATGTCATAGTTCTTTGTCTGCGCCAGTACTACCAATTCCTCCTGCTTGTTTCCCAGGCTCCTTGCATTTGTGTATAGGCACCTAAGATACCCAGCTGATTGCCCTACTTTCCCATTTTGATTTTCAATTCTATTGTATCTACCTCCCTGGATTTTCTTTTGGTGTTGACCTCCCCCACCTGCCTCAGGCATTAGGGCTTCATTAGAGCATCTAAGAAAGTTATTTGATTCCCCCTGCATGTTCCAACTACCCTCTCTTCTATCCCTGTAGTTACATTCCCAGCACCCCCCAAGTTCCATCCCATCCCCCTGGTCTCCCACATAGTCACTTACCTGTGGGCTTTGGTCTCCTTCCCCCTTCAGACCTAGTTTAAAGCCCTCCTCACTAGGTCAGCCAGTCTGCGTCCAAATACGCTCTTCCCCTTCCTCGAAAGATGGAGTCCATCTCTGCCTAGCAGTCCTTCTTCCTGAAACAGCAACCCATGGTCAAGGAAGCCAAAGCCCTCCTGGCGACACCATCTTCGCAGCCAAACGTTAATCTCCAGGATGCATCTGTCTCTGCTCAGGCCTCTACCCTTGACCGGAAGAATCGAGGAGACCACCACCTGTGCTCCAAACTCCTTCACCCGCGCTCCCAGAGCCCTGAAGTCACCTTTGATCTGCCGAGGATCACCTCTCGCAGTATCATTGGTTCCTACATGGATGAGAAGCATGGGGTAGTAGTCAGAGGGGCGGATGATTCTCGACAATCCCTCCGTAACGTCTCGGATGCGGGCACCTGGCAGGCAGCATACCTCTCGAGAGATCTTGTCAGGGCGACAGATGGGTGCCTCCGTCCCCCTCAGAAGTGAGTCCCCAACCACCACAACTCTACGTTTCCTCCTAGCTGTGGTGGCTGTGATCCTCCCAGCCTCGGGGGTGCATGGCCTCTCCTCTTCCACCTCCTTCACCGTCTCTAGCACCGCATAACGATTCTTCACCACAACAGAGGGCGGGTTGTGGGCAGGGGTGGAGCACTGCCTACTGCCAGAGGTAACCAGCTGCCAGTGTCCTCCCCCTGCCACAGGCTCCCCATCCAGCGCCAGTGTTGTGGCAGTAGTCTCTGGTACCTGGTCAGTGCCCTCCATCTTGCACTTCTCCTCGTGGATGCTGTCGAGGAACTTCTCCAGGGTGTGGATACTCCTAAGCTGAGACACCTCCTCCTGTAACTCTCCCACCTGCCTCCTGAGAGATTCCACCAGCAGGCACCTGTCACATCGATTCATCTCCCCAGCCTGATCGTTGGAGACAGGGAACTGCAGGCTGCAGTCCCTGCAAGTCCACACCAGGGTCTGGGGGTAGAGATATCTATGGTCAGGATGTCTGTCTGGCTACAGGCACAGGTAGAAGAGACAGAAGGGGTGCTGGCAGCAGTGCGGCTCCTCTTCACCATCGTGGTTTCACAAACTCCTCCCCAAACTCCCCTGTTTGCTGTCCCCTGTTCGCAAGCTCCCTCTGGTCGCTCAGCCACTGGCTTTTAAAGCCTTCTCTGCCTAGGTCAGGCCTGGCCCCTTGTTAAACACACAGGTTTGTTCCATAACTGTCAAAGGTTAGCGGCCTTTCACCATCCCCCTGACCAAGTGTGGTCTGCAGTGTTCTGATGCACTTAGTCTGGATAGAGGAAAAGCTTGTCAATTTCCAAAGGGATAGCCATGTTGGTCTAGTCCAGCAAAAAACCCCGAGGTGTGTGGCACTTTAAGAGTAACATTTATTTTTTGCATGAGCTTTCGTGGGAGAAAATCCCCCTTCACCCATCTTTGAAGCATCTGATGAACTTATAGAATGGAATGAAAATAAATGCAAGGGGGAAAACTGACTGCATGAGGTAATAAATAACCAGGAGTTGAAAAAGGGAGAAACTACAGCAAGATTCCACTGAGATGAAAAGGATTACACTTAATTCTAAAATGGTTACTTGAGGATAAACCCTGGACTGAATTTTGAGTCCATCCTTTCTATTCAGGTGCTTGGTCAGTTTCCTTCCACCTGTGCACTCTTAGATCTGCTGCAGCTTTGCTGTTTCCTCTGGGACTGTGCTGATGGTTGCTCTTTTACAGCTGCCAGTGGAACAGTCCATCTTAATCAGTACAGTGTGAGTACTGAGCTAGGCTGAAGGGCAGAGCTGCTACACAAGCCACATGCATTTGGGGCCAAGGTGATAACTGATGCTGGTGCTGCAGCACTGGTGTATATGAGCTGATGCTGCTTGGCCTGTGTACTAGTAGAGTGGATCAGACAGCTGGCTGACAGGAACTCCCAACATCAGTTGTCCCTTTTGATCTTCCCTCATCTCTTTGAGAGAACAAGCAGTCAAATGCTACCATTTGAATTGCAAGTGCCAGCACCACCATGAGACGTCTCAATGACTGATTTCTATGTAAAAATACTGCTGTCTAGAAAATTAAATAGCCACTTCCCTAGTGCCAGAGATGGCAGTATATATGTACTGTCCACATTTGGGTATCATGTAAAATCAGTTTTCTCTCCCTTAGAGCCTGCTTTCTGCTTCCTCCACTTTGTTTTTCCCCTTACCTTTCTTTCATTCCTTCCCCTCCCTCTGATTTTCTTCAAAGCACTTGGAAGTAATTAGACCTGAAGGGAAATGTGGCCCAGTGTGGGAGACAATGACAAGTGCCAGGAACCCTGGGTGCCCCTCTTAGCCACTTTGAAGTTCATTCAGATGGTACAAAACTCCGTTTTGCTTTGTTAAAAAGGGGGAGGGGAGGGAATGTCAGACCCAATGAATAGGGAGCAGGTTTCTGTGAACTGATAAAAAAACAGAACAGTGGAGAGGCATATTTCTAAGCCTTAACTCGCATCCCTACACTCCATGTGCCGAGGGAAACTTAGAATAGAGCACCCCTCCCTACAACTCTTGCGCTGCAACCACATAGCAGCTCTGCTGCAGACAACACCCAAAGCCAACAAAATCAACGGAGGGACAGTTAAATGAAGAGACTTTTCAGTAAAATTTTGCTCTCATTAGCAGAGTAATTAATTATGTTAATAATTTGTTATGGACATAAAATGCAAAGCTCCATCAAGGCATAGTCCATGAGCATGCCATTAGTAGCTACCTGCATTTTTTATTTACAAGACTCCACCAATGGAAAACAGACAACTACAATGAACCAGAAGTTCACAGTAAGTGCCATTCAGTAATTGTAAGTCATCTAAATAGCCCCTGCAGGATCACCAGCAGCAGTAGGCAGTGCCACACCACCAGCGGACAGAGACCAGCCCAGCTCTAAGCAACACTTTACAGCTAGCTATAGGTAAAATTATGGAGGTGATGCTAACACCAAAGTCTTGTTCCAGGCAGCAGAGCAGCGACTGTTTCATGTAACCTCCAAAGACAAGTTAAAGAGAAGCCTCAAATGTCAGGCAGCTACAAAAGCAGTCAGTTAAGGGAAGAGTTCTCTCTACCTGCCCCTTTTGTACTATATGCCTGCAGAATACCTCGAGTTTCTTCTGAGCATGGTGCTATTGCCAGGCAGACAATGTCACAACACATAGGGCTTAGTCTGCCCCCAACCAGACACAGTTGGCAACATGAAATAGCTATTTTATTTTTTTAAGAAATCATGTTTTTTTAGGTCTCTCCAGAACCACAAATAATTTTACAAACTCTGAAGTAGTTCAAATGGAAAGCACAAGTAATTCTGCTTCTCAGCCCAAGTAGTTTTGCAGACCAGTACTTCAGATGTTTCATCTCTTCCCAGCTGCAAAAAGAAAACATGAGGGGGAATCCTGTTAGAGGGGCATAGAGAAAGGGTGGGGGCTGCCTCTTCAAACCTGGCATCACAGCTGCCTGTCCTACATACCCCCCAATAACTTGACTCATAACTGAGACCTTGAACACGCTTAGCCCCATTCTCCAGCTGCCTCCAGACTGTATTTACAGCATTATAGCTCAGTTCTTGGTAAGAGCTGAACAGTGGCAGCTGCAACACCCATGTGACTTCCAAGGCAGATATGGCTGCCCCTTCCATTGCCACACACACTGTATCTGGTCGTACTTGGTGCCTCACAGGCCTCTCAACTGCAGATCCCTGGCAGGCAAGACAGGTGATTAACCTCACTTCTTGAAATACTAGGGTTACCACATAACAAAGCATGGAAAAGAGGACAGGGAAGTACAAAAAGGAGGACATGGAGAAAATGCACTATTAATGTAATATTCTGTTTTTAGGGGGCCCTGGAACACTTCCCCCTAAAAATAGGGTGTTCTGGGCGTTCCAACATATTTTAACCCCTGTAAGTAAAAGGCCAGACAAAATCATGTATTTTTAAAATGCCTGCCAGACAGAGGATGTGAAGGTAAAAATGAAGGTGTCATCCTTTTGCTCAACATATGGTAACCCTATGCAATACAGACTTTCAACAAAATGTTCTGTACATGGAGAGAAAGGTTCTTTACACACCATGTGAACGCATCATGCATGTTGCTTCTCCAAACTATAATTCTGAAGCAGTTCAACCACATGGGGGCAAACAGACAGGCTTTAACATAAGCAGTACTCAGGGACTCATGCACAGCTCAGCATTTAAAATGCGTACTTCAGAGTGGCCCTAAATGGGCATACCTGCAGGACAGCACTAGCTAGGCAGGCCCAGGGCTCCTAGCTGCAGTCCCTCCCCTTCCTGGCTCCTGCTCCACACAGGGACAGGGCTGCTTCCACACTTCCCCTGCTCAGCTCCCAGCTCCCCATGGGGAGCCAAGCTGCAGTCATATTCCCTCTGCTCTGCTTCTGTCTCCATGCTGGACCCAGGCTTCAAGGGATCACACTCCCCTGCCCAGCCCAACCCACCCTGCCTTGAGTACCAAAGGATTTCTGCTGGTTACTCATTTGTGAACTTGATCAGAAAAAATTATCTTAACCCCAGCAAATGGACCAGACAACAGATTTGATATTTCCAGAGTTGCTTGAGGCTGTACTTTTAAGCTTGCTGGAGCACTGCCAGAATCAAATGATAAAATTTTAATTTCAGAAGTTATCAGATCTCAGAGATTTTAGCTCTACTTTATTATTTTTGGAGAGAATAGAGGAGGTTGGCTACAAAGCAGCAAAAACATTAGATGGTCTTTGACCTTTTATGACCCATTCTGTGTGTGCATAATTCAAGAACCTTTCTTCCAATTCACTTTGTGTCCCAGATCTGCCCTACCAGGTTTAAGAGAGATTGACACCATGGAGTTTTGATAAAAACTCAGTTGCAATCTTAATTACAAAGTGACTGCCAGCTCTCCATCCGAACAAGCACAAACAATGAATTACTAACGATGGGAGCAAGACTGCACAATGAGGCAAAGGAGATGGTTTGGCGACAGACAGTGGCAGTGGACAGAAATAACCTAAACAGGTTTTACAGAAGTCTGGGTACCTTTCCTCATCACAACTGGTACATCAGACCCACATCATGCCCAGTAAGAAACTAATCTGGGATCACAAGTCATGGCAGTTGACTCCTGCAGTGAGGCTCTGCAGAGACCACTTCCACAGAGCAGATAAAAAAAGCTCTCCCTCTCATCCCACTTGATACCTGGCAACTTCAGCCATTTTGGTACTTTTTCAGGGGCCCTTCTCACTGGCTGTAAATCTTCAGAGGCTCTTGCTGGTTCTGGGTGCTCTGCAGTCCTTTTCTCATCTGTCCCCTTTGGCCCAGCTGGAGGCAGAACAGGTGTTTCTGAAGCTGGCAGAGCAGAAGGGACTAGTGATTTGGACAAGCCTCTGAGAAGAGAAATGAGAGCAGAATGAAGATAAGCTTTTCACACTGGTCTCCACACACCCCAGCAAGTCCTCAGGCCCAGAGCTCAAAAGGTTAATCTTCACCCCAGAAACAAAGGCTTTAGGGCACATATCAGCCTGCAAGCAGATGATCTTATGATCTTCCAGCTCCTGCTAGATTTAGCAGCAGACATGCCTCCCTATTTAAGCAGGGTTCACTGAGCTGCAAAGCCATAAATAAGCCCAAGAACAAGGGAGCAATTTTTTTCTGCTGCTTGTAGATTCTGCCTCTTTCCACCAGGAACAGTGTTGATTCCACTCTCCCCTCCCAACAAATGCCCACTCATATGTAGCTTTGCTTGTAGTCCTTACTTAGCCACTAGCAAATCAGCTGTGGAAGGGGACACTGTCGATTCCAGCAGGTCTGGCCTCAAGTAGTAATCTGTAAAACAAACCCAAAAATACTCACTTGTTGACAGTGACATCCACCAAGCTGCAGACACTTAACTGCAGCACCTCAGAACCACAAAACTCTAGCTTATAGCCGTTTGTGTGTTTTCCTGAGTTTCTGCCTTTTGCCAATACTATAGCCAATATCATTGGTCACTGGGTGGTAGTGACCCTCTCAAGCCATGCTGAATCCCTCTGATGTTCAATGTTCTGACTATTCTTTGCAAATTCCACCCTCACACTTTGTGTTTTCAGGCACTCGGAACTCCCTACGCACCTATGAGCAGGGACGTCGCTGCCCCCAAAATAGGTTTGGGGCTGGGCCGGAGGCGAGGCTATCACCCCAGACCCCCCCGTTTGCTGGGCTCCGCAGCCGCGTTCTGGCCCAGGGGGTGGGGCGGACATGTAGCTAGAGCTCCACAGGTCCCCAGCCACACGCCAGCCCACCCTGGCCTGCCCCGCCCCACCCCTGGGATGGACTGGCAGGGGGGAGGCCCACATAGGCCAATTGGCCCTGGGCCATGCCCCCTCAAGGGATGGCTCTGGGCAGGCTGGTGGCAGCCAAGCCCCAGATCCTTAGGCCCCAGAGAGAGACTGCATTGGTCTGGCAGCGGCTGGGTCTCCGGGCTCCAGGAGACCCGGGGTACTGGTGCTGAGACTTGGGGCACGAGCCCCAGGTGCCCAGCGCTAGTGATGCCCCTACCTATGAGAAGCAGATACTAATATTAACAGCACCACAAACATGCCAGAGAATCAGAAAGAGCCCATCAGCACAGGAAGCCACAACAAGCATGTTGGTGTCTACTGCTCATTTTCTAGTTCTTTCTCTTGGTTAGTTTTAAAGTAGTGGGATTTCCATGCTTCCCTTCAGAGACAATCACTCCAGGGTTGTCTACTGTCCCTATTCTATAGCCCAATTAGTCTCTTAAGTGAAGCTTCCTGACTTACATTTACAATTGTGTTAGTTAACTGGCAATCAACAAGTTATAATAGGACCAAACTCATCTAGACAAATGGTTTCCAACCTTTTCAGTAACATGGCACACTTTAATGAAACAACAAGCAGATGTTTGGCACTATAAGACTAACAGATTTATTTTTTGCATGAGCTTTCGTGGGACAAGATCCCACTTCCTCAGATGCTTCGAAGATGGGTGAACTTACAGAAAGGAAAGTTCACCCATCTTCGAAGCATCTGAGGAAGTGGGATCTTGTCCCACGAAAGCTCATGCAAAAAATAAATCTGTTAGTCTTAAAGTGCCAAACAACTGCTGCTTGTTTTTTTTTACTGGACTAGACTAACACGGCTATCCCTTTTAAAATTGACAAGATGCAAGGCACTTTAATGAGACAGAAAAATCCACGGCACACCCACTTTCTTCAGCTGAAATGACTGCTCATAAATGTCCCATGTACTCACATTTACTATGGTTATGTTCTAGCTTGAGAGGTTTGCAACATAGTGCATATAGCAAGCTAAAGAAGGATCATATGCATTAATGTTTCAAATCCACTGGAAAAAAAATACTTCTTGATTTTACTCTTTTGGCCACCTGTGTTTAGAATGTTCACATTTTAGAACTGGAAGACTGATACCTTGCTCTTAATTTGATGATTAATTTTCATGAGTTTTACCAGTCGTAATTTTGGTCAAATAGAATATTGTTTAAGATGAAACAATGCTTGTTTGATCTTGATTTTCATTACTTTTGTACAAAATTTCACAGCACACTTGGACAGTTATCACACCACACCACGCAGAAGACTGTTTGAAAACCACTGATCTAGACCAGGCCTTAGAGTATTAAGTCCTAGTGAAGAAGCCTTTGTTGGTGCAACTTTTGTCCACCAGAGATGGGGGGGGGGGGAACCTTCACCCCCCATGGACATAGAAGTTTCACCAATAGACGTGCCAGAGGGGATAGGATTATGTCAGCTGGAGATGCTCTCCTGCCAACAGCTACAACCACTCATAGGCGGGTGGAGGGTGTCCATAGGAGAGCCCTGTCCCTTTAGCGTACAATAGCTACTTAGGAGACCCCACAGTGGTTTATTTGGGCCACTGTAAAATCTTGGGCCACTGTAAAATCTTTAGTGTAAGCATACCCTCAGTGATTTGCAATGGCAGTTCAATATTCACGCAAACCACATCCCTTTCTCCTACCAGTGCCCCTCAACCTTGAGCTGGAAGGACCACCTATGGAGAAATTCTCCCTCCAGGATTCACGGGTCTCTCTGTTGAGACTGCTAACAAAGGAGCTAATTGTGGGGAAAGGTCTGCTAGAAATAGGACAGAGGATACCGTACCCTGGTCAAGGAGGTGAACAATTTATACTTTTTCCACTTTAGCCTGAATGCAAACCAGTGCTGAGCATGCAAGGCTCCATATTCCACCCCCAAATCCCTGAGCCAGCTAACCCTCCCATCCTTCATTCCAGCTCCTCCACTTCTAATTTGCTAGGGATCTCTTGCGTTTCTGAAGCCAGGGTCATGATTCATCTGGATAAAACATAGCAGCTGTGGAGCCAGCTGAAGAGATGGGAGGAACTCACCCCTGCGCTCCTCAGATCCAAAGTGAATGACAGCAGCTGGGAAGAGGTTAGCCTGTAGCAAAGGGAAAGGAGACGGGTGAGGAGGGGACAGGGCAAGCTGCAGGGTTTCTGTCACAGAATCATAGGGTTGGAAGGGACCTCATAGGTCATCTAGTCCAACCCCCTGCCAAAAAAAGCAGGACTACTCCCATTAGATCATCCCAGTCAGGGTTTTGTCCAGCTGGGCCTTGAACACCTCCAGAGATGGAGATTCCACCACCTCCCTAGGCAGCTTATTCCAATGCTTCACCACTCGCCTAGTAAGGAAGTTTCTCCTAATATCCAGCCTGGACCACCCCAGCTGTAACTTGAAACCATTGCTTCTCGTTCTGCCCTCTGTTACTACCGAGAACAGTCGAGCTCCATCCTCCTTGGAGCAACCCTTCAAGTAGTTGAAGGTTGCTATCAAATC
>VOCP01059005.1:0-15767 GCA_007922195.1 Podocnemis expansa | reverse complement strand
CACACACACACACACACACACACACACACACACACACACGACTTGCAGTCTGAAAGACATCCCCTTCTCCTGGACTGCATTTGCGTGGTGGTTTGAATTGGCGTTAGTGACACAGGCTGATTCCCAGCTTGACAGAAGCCCCCACAATCCGCCTTGCCAAACTCTAGGTGAGGCCAGTTTTAAAAGATCAACCCACAAGGGGAAATAATGGGGAGGTATCATTTTTGGGGGAAGAAAATAAAATTGGAAATACAAGCATCTCCCCCGCCTCGACTATTTTACACGCGTATGCGGGTGTTGGATTATTTCCGAGCCGGGTGTCTGTGATGAAGGATTTGGGGGGGGGGGTATAGTCAGAGGCTGGGCCCGGCTCCCCCCCCCCCCGGGGCCGGGGATCCGTGTGTGTGCAGCGCCGCCTACTGCCTGCTCCGTGGAAACGCAGCGGCGTCTCTTCGCCATTGATCTAGATCCAGCCCAGGTTTGAAATATTAGTCTTCAATTTTAATGACCCCCAACAAAACAAAAACTAACCAGCCCCCTGTAACTTTTAAAACACAGTCTGATTTATTTGAGGACGTGATCCTACAAACATCATAAAAACCATTCTAAAAGCCAATTATTTCTATTTTGGCCATTATATTTAGTGCAACTCCCTTGGTCCTTCATACCAAAGTTTCAAAAAAAAAAAATTGAACCATTCCAAACATATGCTCTTTCTCAAGGCCGTAGCCGATTTTAAAACCCCTTTCCCTCATGTGTCTGTGTCTCGGAGCTGTATCAGATGTGGATCTTGCGGCGTATATGCGAAGGCGAATATATTTGACGTTTGTTTAGGTCTGTAGATTCATTTACAAGCCAAGCTCTGAGTGACCTGGAGAAGAGCAGCTGTCTCTCCAACATGCTCAGCTGCCTGAGAGCAAGAGATGATGCTCGGTCAATGATCCAATTCGCATTTTCTTAACATACCCTTGCTCCTGCATGAGATCCAGGGCTGGTTGCTTTGGTGGGGGGGGGCTAGGTTTAAAAATTGTGTTTCCCCTCCTTACTTCCCACGCTTGTGATATATTTGGGCTCCGGGGGTGTTGAGTGGGAGCCCGGAAAGTGCCCTCTGCTCCCACAGACGATTTACTCCTCGCTTTTAGCAGACTCCGACAGTTTCCCCCCAGACCAAGAAGGTCCCTGGTTGTCCAGACTCGGAGCAACTGATGCGGAGCAGGGATGGCTCCTACCAATTCGGTTTGCCAGCTGAGGATCCCCCTGACCACCAAATAAAGGAGCATTAGGAGTGGTATAAACTGCTACTAGCTGACACCTGGCTATGCTGGGAAATTCAGGGGGTCTAGCAGGAGGTATGGGGGTGTTGGGGAGGTCACTAAACTGGTGTAACGCTGTTACTAGCTGACACCTGGGGTGTTGGGAAATTCAGGGAGGGTGGAGGGGGGGCTGTTAGGAAAATCCCTGGCACCCCCTGCCCCGAAATACAGACTCTCGTTGATCTGAAGCCGTTTAAACCTTTTACTCTGCAAACGCCGAGTCCCGTTTCCAGTCCCCTGCCCCGCCGTCACTTTTTGGATTAAAAGTTGCACGCCGGACTCTCTGGTTTGCAATGACCCCTGTCCTTCTGAAGGGGGGCATGCCTGGTGAATCGCAGCTGATTTTTTTCTTTACATTGAAAAGGTGCCTTATGCTCCCAACAGACTTGACTGCGTTGCATCGCTCGGCGGGCTCCCCGTGTAAACACCCCCCATAGCGGGCAGGTCCCCATCAGAATTACAGGCTGAGACAATACAGGGAGCTGCCGACAAAGTATTCACTGCTGAAGAAATACCCAACTTTTTAACACTGGCAGAGCCGTTTTCACTGCTCCTCCCGCCCCACAGGGTCTTTTTGTAAGTGCCAAAGCTAGGAAGAGCCCCGATCCTGGACTCCCTGCACTGCCCTGATCCTGCTTCACTTGGGAAAAGCTGCCTTTGTGCTCCCGGGCCGCCCCCCTCTCTGCTCCCATCTCAGGTGTGTTAGCCTTGGGGTGTGTTTGTTGCCCCACCTCAATTTCTGCTGTCCGGTGTGTCCATGATTTCTCCTCCAAGAAGTTATAACAGAGAAACCCAGCTGGTCCTGGCTACTAACACTTACTTGTCCCTATGTGGGGACTGGCCGCTCCACTGGGCTGACTGGCCAGTTTCCAGCAACATTTTTGTTTGGTTAAATATGAAAGAAATGCCCAGCTGCCCTCTGGTGCAGTTAGCAGGAGGCTGGTTGCAATGAGTGAACCCTCTCCCCCCCTCTGTCTGAGCTGCAAGCGACAGAAGGCGTTTGAGAGGAAGGACCCAGCCTAAATCAAATAATTCCCCAACCCTTTAAAGTCGAGATCCAATATTAGCCCATGAAAGTGTCACTTAGTGCCCTAATTAATACCTATTTCATTTTAAATCGGCCGTTTTGCAAGGACTTCAAGCACCTAATTGCTGGTAGCGCCAATTCGGAGTAGAAAGCGAAGTGTTTCGCTCTGACGTTGGATTCCGGCTCCAGCTGCTGTGCGTTTTGGGAGGTTTTCTGGTTCACGAGCCGAGGGAGCCGACAGGCCTAGAGGCCGGCGTGTGATGTTTTGTAAATGCACAATTCGTGTAAGTGCAACCCGTTGGCCGTGTGATTTTTCTGGGGGGCAAAGAGCTGCTCCCAAAAACTTTCAGTGGGGGGGGGAAGGAGCCACGTTGGGAGCCAGCTGTCCACATTGCCCTGCTCGCTGGCCCGGGCCAAACATGTTATTGCAGCAAGGAGAGGGAGACACTTCAGGGGCAGCCCTAACAAAATCTTTCTCCCCTCCATGGGAAAGGACCCCCTTAAAGGGACTCCTCAATTTGGGGCTTGAGTAATTCATTTAAAAGGAGCCCGTTGGGGTTTTTTAACCAGTGCTATGAAATGAGGTGGATCTAGGGGCTATTTGATAAACCCCCACCGGTGGATCGGGTGTTAAATGACTAACAGGAGCCCCGCTAATCAGCTGGTTTATTTGCCTGCCAAAATTGGTGGCGGCAGGAGGAAGGCGGCTCTGGTTGCACCAAACCCCTCGCCCCTGCCTGGCTTTGGGGGCCACGGGGCGCCGTTTTCTACCAGCTGAGCCGGGTCTGGTTGCAGCCCGGAGAGCCAGGGGTCTCCTCAGCCCTGGAGGTGCAGCTGGAGAGCAGAAAACAGCAAAATCTGGAGGCTGGGAAACGCGATCTCTAAGGCGCTTTCTCTCTCTTCCTTTGCCTGCTGCTTCTTTTCGCTTTCTAGTGGCATTTTGAAAACGCCCCGCTGCGAAAAGGGCCGTGTGGTTTCCATCCTGGCTCCTTCTCAGGTCAGAGGCGGGTTAAAAATTGGGGAACCGGCGCGTTGCGCTCGCTCCCTTTTGCGCCAGAAGTAGCCTCCCAAGAGGCGCAAAGCGCTGAGCCTTTTGGGCACCCAGGGGAGGCGAGGCGGGTCCTGCACCGGGGTCTCCCGAGCTACAGACCGGCTGGAAAAAGAGACATCTCCCGGCCGGCTCGCTTTCAGCCGCGGGATAAAATAAAATAAAATAAAATTTCAGCCTCTGAAAATAGCACCCACAGCTCTGCGCCGGGCACACTGCGGAGCGCGCACCGCCTGGCTGCAGAGCCCGGGGGGGAAACTGAGGCCGGGGCCGAGGGCGCAGAGTCCACCCGGGATTTTTGGCGTGGGGGCTTGACTTGGGAACCGGGTTGCTGTCTGGAAGTAAAGCCGGTGTGCACGGGGCGGCGCGGGCTCTCTTTGAAAATAGGGCGAGGGGGGCTAAGTCGCTAGTTAGGGGCTGGAAGATTGAAAGGCCGCCCCGGCCGCTGAAAGGGGCTATTTATTTCCAAGAGCCCGGGGCTGATCCTCAGACATAAGCGGATTTTTATTTGAACTGGACAGACCATGCCTGAAATAGCCCGGGTCAGGCCTGGCACGTTTTACTGGCCCTGATTTTAGGATGGAATAGCTGGCTGGAGAATTGCTCCTGCTAGACACCAGGTTGCAGGGGCGTTGCAATGATGGGAACAGCCCGAATATTTCTACTGTGATTTTTGCAAATTATTCCTCACTGAATAGGTGAAACTACCCCAAACAGCCGGAGAAGGGAGGTGCATAGGTGTGGAGTGAGCACTGAAATTTCTTTTTCTTTCTTTCTTACTTTCAAATGAAATTCTGGCCTCCCCTTCAGTTGAATTCTCGCCTTCCATCGGGAAGCAAAATCAATCTGGCTGCTTTTGAGACGGAAGGAGTTATTTCCTACAGGGTGGAGGGAATTTCCTTTGTTAAACCGTAGTTTTTAATTCCTGCCTGTTTATTAGAATAAAGCAGTAAAATCAGGGCAGACAGGAGAGGGAATTTTCCAACCATGAGCTGACCATTCCTTACACAGCAGATGATCAGTTCAAGTTTTAAAAGCAGTTTGCCTCTCTCTGTGTGGCATACCCAGGACATATGTTAATATTTCCTACTGAACACAAGCGGGTGAGGCTTAGATGCATCAGTTTTTAGATCAATAGCCCCAAACACAGGGAAAGGTTTTGCATGTCTTGTTCACCTGGAATAGGACCTCATTGTACCAATTGTCCCCATGAAATCCAGTGGGACAAGTAGGGTAAGGCACATCTCAGCTCACTGTGAGAGGCAGATCCTCATTGCTGCACAGCCCAGTCGAGTTATTTTGCACAAGGGTAAACCGCAGAGTATGGGAAGGAGCAAAATTACTTGCAAAACTAATTTGCAGTGTTTCCATAGCCGTGCACGGAGCTCACTAGAAGGTGCTCGACTTTCAAAGCCAACATACAGCCCAGACAGCACTGGCAGTACCCCACAAGGTCATTTACTCCAACCGTCTCCCTCTTTCTCCTCCACCTCTCCAGAAGCTAATGACAGCAGAACCGTAGAAAAACAGACAATCCGCTTCTTTGTGTCAATAGGCCAACATCTGTTTGTCACTGAGATATTTTTGCATGATGATGACGGTCTAAATCCTTAGACAAACTTTATTTATTTATTTATTTTTGCTTCTGTGTTTGAAACTCCTTTCCACTGCAAGAAAAGCAAATAGCTGGAGCAATTATCAAGATGCAAGGCTTGGATGTGCATATTTTAGCTCTGATTTACTGCACATGTGGAGAGTTTCTCAGTATTTCTGAACAGCTAGTGCTCAACTGTTCTGAGTTATGAGGTAAAGAACCCAAACAAACCCTTATCTCTGAGCAGACCCATCTGAATGAGCCAGTCTTCAGCTGGTGTAAACCAGCCTGGCTCTGCTGCCTTCAGTTGACACCAGCTGAGGATCTGTGCAGAAATATTTCAAGGTTAGTAAGGAATATTTCTTTGTTTCATCTGTAAAATGCATGATCAATGCTGCCTGAGTTCCTTTACTCTGCAATCCTATCTGATTTCAACTTTCATGACCTTTGGTGACACTGTAATAAATATCATTTTCCTCTCTATGTAGCAATTAGCTTTTAACCTTATTTTGGATATGCTCTTTTACAAACAAATTAAAATGGACACACATTTTTAGGTAGATATTTTACAACATTTCACTCAGCTAGTTGATGCAGAGATCTCTAATTTGCCCCGAATCACTCCAAGCATGTAGGAGCTCCAAACGTCTACATTATTTTCCTTTCTGTTTTATTTAATTCCTGTACTTGCTTCAGTTCACAGTGGTACAGGAACAACTTTACTGATGATCAGATTCAGCACAATTTTAAAAGCTTCTGACAAAGTGGGAAATTCTCCAATGAAAGCTCATGCGATAAATATATTTGTTTGTCTTTAAGTGCCACAGGACTCCTTGTTTGTACTGAACTAGACTAACCCACCTGCCCCTTTGGATATCAGCAAAACTTTAGAGTCCCAGCCAACAAATCTGTATTCCTGCGCCTAGTTTTTCTTCTTGCAAGTTGTTCCACTGATTTTACTATAGCAAAACTACTTGCCTGTGTGAGAACTCCTTGTAGGTGTAAGAGTTTGTAAAAATGGCCTTTATTTTGAATAGCATTTTTCATGCAAGCCAGACCCTAATCAGTGTTCCCAAGTAATAAAAATACAGGGCCAGTTTCTCCACTAGTATAAACGGGTACAGCTCTGTGGACTTCAGTGGATTTTTGTCCATTGGCAGCAGCATGGTAATTGGAATTTAGATGAAATAGTCACAAAAGAAGAGAGAAATTCAGAAGCATAGTGGAGGTAGTTTTCTTTTCAGCCGAGAGTGGAAAGGATGGGACCTGTGTACTGCACAGAGAAGCTGAACAGAGTCACTAAATGTATGCAGCTTTAGTATTGAAAGGAAGGAGGGCCGAGCATTTGGTTAAGTCTGCTGTTGGCTCAATAGTATCAGAAACTTGTGTTGTGAATTAAAAGGCCTGAACATCTTTCACTTTAAACAATGAAACTCAGTTTTATTTATTTATTTATTAAGTGGGGGGCAAGAGGATTTGCTCTAATCATTAACGTAAGTAATGGATTTCGACTTTTAGATCCAAGGCAGTGTGTTTTGTTTTGTTTTTTTTAACTACATTGCATAAAGCCTGGAATCAAATCTTCTGCCATGGATGTTGAATACTGCAATTCTGAAAACCAGACATTTCATAGCCATGGGTGCCATTTCACCTCCCTTAAAACCAATTGACTACAGAGGGTCTGATCTTCTTGTCTCTGACACCAGTTTCACACAGGTGTGACTACTCTGACTTCCTATTAGTTATTGTTGGTTTACACCAGTTTAAATAATCAGGCCTAAAACAAACAAGGAGTTATGTGGCACTTAAAGACTAACAAGTTTACTTATCACTTGCGCTTTTGTGGGAGAAATCCCACCATGTCAGATGCTTTGAAGATGGGGAAACTTAGGCACTGAAATAACAGGTAATGTTGCTTTTAAAATTGTGACACAATGTATAAACATTTTACAATCTTAGAAATGATGTGCTATGTTCTAAATGTCTTATTTGCATTCCATGAGGAAGAAAAAAAATATTCTAAAAGCCATAATTTTTCTGTACTCCATAAACTGGTGTAATGATTTAAAATAAATGTGTGTAGTTCAGCATATGTTTAGCTGGATGCGTCCAGTAGATTAACACCAGCCTTTCACCTCCAGGTCCTAAATACTAAATAAAAAGCATCTGATGGTCTCTATTCTGTTTGCAGTTGCCTAACAGATGAATAAAGAGATCTCCTCTTTATTTTCACACTCTTTTAACTGTCTGAAAACAACAGCAAAAAAAAATTACAGAGAACGAAATTACCCCTATATGTGATCATTTGCAATTCAGAATTATAGAACTATAACAAACTGATACTCTGTGCCAATGCAGTCTAAAAATAGCTCTTAGCCACTGCTAGCCAACTGAATTGGACTGCATCGAAAGTTTTAAGAAACTAAATCCCAATATACAGTACAATCAACTGTGTATGGAAGATTTAATTGCTGAAAACCTTAGTTCTAGCTAAAGCATTTCATCATTAAGAAACAGGAAACTTCCTGGTAAAGGCAATTTTGTAGTGTATGTTACCAGTAACAGAACAGTGCATTAACTTTAGATTACTCACTTGGAATGGTAGAGGAGCAAACACCAGGAAAGAGGTATAAAACATGGTACAACACACTCTCTTTCTCCCTCCCTCTGTTGGAAAAGTACATCCAAAAGTGACTGTTTTGCAAATTAATGTCAACAAAGAAATTAGCACAAGTGATACTTGAAGTAGTTTATCTTTCTTGTTGCTACCTTATAGCGGAACACTTTCAGGTTTAAAATATACCTTCTAAAATATGGTGAGACAACTGTGTCTTTTTATGTATCATCTAATGTGTCTGGGTCTCTGGTGCATTTGTCTGTTGCTCACCATGAGGCTCAATCCTGCAAGATGCTGAGCACTCTAGCCTGGTCAGTATATGCTTAACTTTTAGGCATGTGATTGTCGCATGGTGGTACTAGGGTGATCTTGAGCAGGTGTGGAATACAAGAGAGGAGGGTGCAAAAAGCCACAGCATGACAAGAGACATTCAGTGCTTATACATGGTTCAAATGGGTGGCTGCACCACTCCCCCAAAAGGCATGCGAGGATATTGAAAAGGTAAATCCCTTCATCACTTTCCCAAGATGGGAGGGCCCCCCTCCCTTGCACGTAACCCTCAGCAAGAATTTTTCCCCAGGAAGTCCTGCTGCTACATGGGCCCTCCATATAGCCCATGACTGTAAAACTCAGCGTATCGCTCTCTGTGCAATCGCCACAAGTCAACAGAGTTTTGAAACCTGGCAGCCTGAAGATCCTTATTTGAGCTGCTTGGTTATTTATTATTTCTATCATAGTAGCACCTAGAGGCCCAGCCCAGGACTCGGATTCCAGCATTTTATGCACCATATGCAAGTGTAACAAAATGACAGGTCCTATCCCAGAGTTCTTTGTAAGTCTATGCTATGAGTCAAAGAAAGAAAGCAAGCCTATCACTGTTTCAAATGCTGTTTGGGACTAACCAGAGTCATTAACAAATAAATAGGATCCTGTGCCGATAAGAAATGAGAAGGGTATGCTACACTATGGATGTGTGCAGGGCTGGCTCAAGGGGTTGTGGCGCCCCAAGCCAGATTTTGATTTGGTGCCCCCCCATCTCATTCATGGAGGTTGAAAACAGTTTTCCAAAGTGCATAAATCTCCAGCGTCTGGCTGCAGAGGGATTTAAAGTGCACTCTGCCTACATGACTTAAGCTGCAGGTTGACTAACAGCGCCTGAGCTGCTAGGAAAGAGTTGAAGAGGCAGGAGCCAGCCTGATCTTCAGGGGGGCTAGGTGCCCCTAAGAACTGTCATGTGAAGCCATGTCTGTCTCTTGCCTCGCAGTAGAGCTAGCCTTGGATCTGTGTCCACCTAAGAATAGTCATCCATTTTGGCCTTATCAGCGCAGAGGCTAGTGACCGATAATTCAAAAGGCTCCTAAACTCATCTCGCACTGCAATACATATTCCATTTACAACAAGGCCGAGGCAGTTTGGCTGGTGGTAGGGGCAGCATCATTGATTCTGCCCTTAGTGTTGCCAAACTTTCATGAACACTGAATCCACTTTGAATCTTAGTTCAGAAACATTTGTGAATTTCTAATAAAAATATATATATGACACACATATGCCAAGAAACAAAGTAAACAACCAAACAAAACCCCAGCGGTCAAATACTTTCAATAAGACAATTCTATGCATAAACTTAAGCACATGTTTAAAGTGTTTCTCTGGGCTGGGTCGACGTGAATTGGCCAACACATTGTACCACATGAGCAATATACTTTATGTCAAAACTGCCCAAAGCATTCTCAGGTTATAACGATGGTTTGTTGCAGTTGTTTGGCAAAAAGATAAATTAAGTGTGTCTTTTTCTTGTATTTATATGCCAAGAAGAAATATTTAGCAAGGTAGGTATTCAAGTCCATTTTAATGTGTTGTTGTTATGAAAAAGAAAGGTTTGTTAAAAAAGAGGGAAAATCTTGTGACTCTTATAACCTTTGCATCAGCCTCAAAATTGTCAAGGTAGAGGATTTGGAAAGACGACTTTTAAAGAGTCCCCCACCCTGAGCTATTTCAACTGCAATTCTTGGCCCATTTGTTTAGCACACATATCAGACCACACCGTATTCTTCGAGCAAACCTAGCCATAGAGCAATATTCACATGCTTCTATCCTATGCAAGCAAATGCCAGATGTGTGTAGTCAAGTTAGGAGCCAAACTGCCTATGTCTGCACACAGACACTTGTTTGTAAACCACAGCCTGTAAAAACAAAATGTATTTAACATTCCTTCTTTTCATTCATAGCCTTTATTTAGCAGGTTTCTTAAAAGCACAATGTGTTGAACTCTGAGTGGCTCCCAGGCATCTTTCTTTTTTTTAAAAATGGAGCATGTAAAACTGTTTTGAATCTGAGTGCTATAACATGTAAGATTTGGTAAAAGATGCCGATGCAAATTGCTGAGGGAAGATTTAAAAAACACACACACAGGTACAACTTTTTAATTAAGCCATCCACACAGGTTCAGACCTAACATGAGCAACCCTCATCCCTCTTGATCCCATTCCATCCTTACTGAGGTAACCCACTCTCCAGAATATGTTCTGTAAAATTAGGGCCTGATTCTGCCAACACTTCTGAGTCTTAGTCCCACGGGGCTTCTCATAACCATAAATACAGTTTCTGGCAGAAAGAGATTACAGGATTGGACCTTTAGATTATGTAGATCATGAGTTTCTCAGGGCTGGAACCTTTGTCTTTTTACTCCTTCTGTAATGTACTTAGCATATATAGGCCACTACGAGTTAATAATAATCATTAATAAATAGTACAGATGCCCTCAGTAAATAAGGGCTGAATTCTGTTCTTGGTTACATAAATGTGAAACAGTTATTGGAGTTACTCTGGATGCTCTGCCTTTAGGCCAGTGGGAACAGAATTTGTCCTGAGTAAGTCACATTAGAGTTACAAGTCTCTTTCACTTCACACATCTCAGGAATGCCTTTCCTTTGAAAAGAAATATTTTGTTTTATTTATTTAAAAAGGCAATAAGATTACTGTACCTAACACAACTGACTACTTCATGAAATTTTAAGGTGGACTCTGAGAAGACACCAGTGTCCCACACTTATAGAAGGGAAACTGCCTCTAGACATGTTAACACTAGAAGGAGATTACAGTAAATATGAGGTAACACAGTACCAAAAATGTACCAGGCCCATAGATTCAATGGAAAGAATGACTTTCAGCAATTACATAGTGCAGACGCTATAAATAAAATCAATCCTACATTTTCTTGCTGTCTATTCAAACATATTGATCTGTAAAATATTACATGACTGAGACAGATGTCACTCTTTGCTACTGGGATGACTAATAGATTAAAATGATCACCTTTTAATGGTATGTTTAAACCTTGGGCCATTGATTTTTCCTTTTATCCAGTCTTTGCTTACTTTACAGATGTTCCCAGTATATTGTTAATCTAGCCCATTTAGGAAATCCATAGCAGAATCTATTTCTATTACAGTGCAAAAGTAAATAGTCACAAATAGGTCCTTTTTTATTCTGATTCCTTTTTCTCCTAGATTTTTAAAAAGCATTAAAGACATAATAGATCAGTTAAACAGAATAATTACACCCAGTATGCACAGCATGCAAAGTATGATGAGGAGGCTCAGGAGAAAGCAAGACGTGTGCACACATGCAGGCATTCTTAGTGAACGCAACTATTTCTTGCTTATGACAATATCTCAGATGCAGATAACTTAGCATGCATGATTTTCAGACTCCCGATAAAAATGGAATTGGTAAATCACAAATGCTGAATCTAGGCATGTCAACCAACTCTTCATAATTAGTCCAATTCCACCAAAGGGGTGGGCCGAAGGGCTTGTGGCACCCCAAGCCAGCTTTTGCTTTTGTGCCCTCCCGGGGGGGGGGCGAAGCACAGAACCCAGCCTCAGCACTTCGCCATCTCGCCCCGCCCCCAGGACGGGGAACAGCCGGCCCAGGGGCAGAGCAGGCCAGCCCAGAGGCCAGGGTTCGCTCTCCCACCCCTCCCCTGGGCTGGCTATCCCTTGCTAGGGGAGGGAAGGGCCAGTCCAGAGGCAGGGTGAGAGAGCAGACCTTGCTTTCTGGGCTGGCCCGCCCTGTCCTCAGCGCCCCAAAGCTTAAAGCGCCCCTAGCCAGGGCCTCATTGACTTATGGCTAGAACCAGCCCTGTGCCCCAAGAAAATTGACCAGACTCCTGCAACTTGTTGTTACATTGATGTATTCTCCCCGTTGAATCATATTAACTCACTAATCTGTGTATCAGTGTGTTATGCTTATCCTATCCATGGAGTTTTAATTGTGTAAGGTCAGTTACTTTACAGTAACACAGGCTTGCAGTTAAAATATATCTGCCTTAGGATTGGTGTTTATGGGCATCCTTGTGACCAAAGATGAAAATCACTTTATCTCAAGATGCATATTGTATATAACCAAATTATATCTCCCTCTAGAATACTGGGCTAATAATAACCTAAAAATAATACTTTGCCATTCTCAGAGCATTTGTGCCATTGTGCTATTTGCAGCCTCCTCTCTTTCAAGTATCTACAGCCCCCTCTGTTTGCCATTTTACCTGGGACTTTATAAAGAAAGATCTTCACTGAAATGAATTAACTTCAGCTGTAAATCTACAGTGGAGGGTATAAGAATAGTATATCACTGTCTCTAAGCAGATCCACAGATTCCAGTCAGGATACAAGCCCATTGTGGTGGGTATTGTATGAACAAAATATACAACAGTTCTTGCTTCAAAAAGCTTACAGCCTCAGGGCCAGATCCTGTAAAGATTTAAGCATATTTCACTTTACTCACTTTCACTAATCCAGTTGAAGTCAATGAGGCCTCTTATAGTGTGTGTGATGCTGGGAGTGTATTTAGAGCCATAACTACAGTTTACAGCAACCCTTATAATAGCCGGTGCCTAGGGCAAGCGGCACGGAGCACACCTTTTAATGGAGTGGTTCAATGGAGCTGCTCCAGTGTGCCTGGAGCAAAGCCTCACTCCCCCCAGCATATTACAGCTCTGCATGTATGTAACGGCCACAGCCCAAATAGGGATAAGATATACTGGGGGGTGAGGGATTGTACACAATGGTAGGGGAACGCAAGGGTCACAGTAATAGCTTGTGGAAGCCATTTGTGGTACTTGTGTTCACAAAAGTGAGGAGTAACACTATCCTCAATTATCCAACACCTTAACACTCACCAGAGGTATGGGAGCCGGCATGTATTAACAAGCATGGCCTGCTCTTTTGCAGGAGAGCCTGGCTCATCCATGCTGTTCTTGGCCATTCAACTTTCTTCGCCATGTCTCTGTGTCAGTGCACCATGGATTAATGCTGCTTAATAGCCTTAGTCTATGAAACATTTACCAACCACATACACACACGCCACACACATACAGAAACAGAGATAGGGACGGTTCTGGCGGCAGCATATGCATGTAATGATGTCCCTCACTGGATTATCTGCAGATGCTAAAGTTGGGATTTTTAGAGCTAAAGGCATGTGCCTCAATTACTTGAGCTAACAGCGGAGGTATGCTGTCTTGGGAGCAGTGATGGACTCAAACCTCATGTATGTTCCAGGCATGTAATGCGGATAATGTGGAACAAAGGCCCATGCTAGTCTAATGTGGATTACATGCAGGAACTGCTGAACCTGCTGGCTGCTGCCAGCTGGCCATGGCCTGCACCATCCGTCCACAGAGAAATGCCCTGTGTACAGAGACATCCTGGATCCTTTTGAAGTTTCCTTCTTTTAGCAGAGACTGTAGCAAAGCTCTGTATCATTTTGGCTTTAACCCGTCAAAGACCAGTGCATGCAAATAGTCTCAATGAAGTCAAGGCTCTGGTGATCTCAGTGGAACTATCCATGTCTGTGAAGTTAAGCACATTTGTAAATCATTGCAAAATCAAGGCCAGAGCCTTTTTCATTCTGTGAAGCACCTTCTACATCCTTTGGCATACACTGCTGTTTTCCTGTTCCCTCCATGGCATTCAAAGAGCCTCTAAAATGCATTTAATCAGATACCACTCTTAGGAAATTCCATGCTAACTAGCATTAAAATAACACTAAAAGACTGAAAAAATAAAGTTTAGAAATGACAAAATGTGTTGCATGATTATGTGATCACCTGTGTACAGTGCAGAGTGAATCAGATAAAGCTGGGCAGTCAAAGTAAATGAATTTGAAGGAGCCCAGCTGCAGCCCCTACAGAGGCTGGATGGTATATAGTGATAAGAAGTGGCCATACAGCAAAGAATGAGCTTAAAAAATAAATATAGAGCAGCTGCCTTGTTTGCTGACCACAGTTCATCTTGTACCTTGAAAAAGGCTGATTTGTGTAGGAAAAAATAGTGCATGATTATATGAACTATATATGTGCATTACTGCATGCAAATACATTAATATCAGGTGCTTTAGAAGACTGGAATATACTTTGACTCCAGACAGATATAAGAG
Source organism: Podocnemis expansa (assembly GCA_007922195.1). Taxonomy (NCBI): domain Eukaryota; kingdom Metazoa; phylum Chordata; order Testudines; family Podocnemididae; genus Podocnemis; species Podocnemis expansa. The sequence goes on along the minus strand of VOCP01059005.1, from coordinate 1,727 downwards.
ATTTTAGAGTAAATTGCACTTCTGGCAATGTACATTGGCTCAAAAGAATTGTAAAGGAAATACATACACGACTACTACTAATTCATATATTTATAGCACCTTTCATGAGGATCTCAAAACACGTTGCCACATATTAAGCCTTACAATACCGCGGTCAGGCTGATTTTTTTTTTTTTCTGATGGATAAACTGAAGCAGAGACAGGTTAAATGACTTACTAGAGGTGTCAAAGCCAGGATTAGCACTAAGAACTCCTGAATTCTCAGTTCATGTTCTGATCAGTAGACCCCACTCTCTTCTGTGAAAACATTCAGAGATTATATTGATTTCCACAGTCTTGCAAGTCCCCAAAATCTAATTCAGTAAAGCACTGAAGCATATACTTAATTTTAAGCACAGCACTGCTGGTCTAGGTCTCTTGAGAGCACTGGAGAGAGAAATGTATATTTTCTGAGAGGAAAAATACATGCTTGCCACAGCCCTGGACATCTTATCAACTCTGGCTACAATTACCAGGCTGTGTTCAGAGGATGCTTTGGGGCCTAAAAGATATTCTCTTCCTGCAGGGTGTGGAGCAGCAACAAAGCATGTCTGTAGCTACTGCTGCACTCTTGCTCCACTGAGAGAAGAGGAAAGCATAGCAGATGGATCCACAGAGTTGCATATCCAGTGCGTCTACACTGCTACACCTTTGGCCCAACCCAGCCTCCTTCTTCAGTCACAGAAAGAGCATCCATGCTGCAAGAGCCTGGCTCTCACAGTAAGTGCAACTCAAGGTATCCTGGTCTTTTCTTCAGCCCTAGGGCAGCAGAGTCACTGGCTACACTGAAAGAAAAGCTCTCTGAATGTGTGGTACGTTTGGGAGGGTAGAATTACTCATAAGTTTGCAGTAAAAGGAATAACTTCTTGTGGGTACTTCTAGTCTACACTGGAGTCTTAGGTCGACTTAAGGAAGGTTGTCGACCCAGAAGCGTTGTTGCCCCAGGAAAAGACCCACTCCCTAGACCCCAACCCCATCCCCTGGGCCCAATCTGGAGTCAAGGCCCTGGGCTCCTGCCACTGCCAGCCTGGCCTCCAATCCCCGGCTGGGGACTGGAATGGGCGAAGCAGTAACTGCTGCCGGCAATCCGGGTCGGAGAGACAAGAGCTGCCCCAGCCGGCCCAGCCCTGGATACCCAGCTGGGGACAGGCATTCAAGGCACTGGCAGCGGGACTTGAGGATCGTGGCCTCTGTGCCAGGCGCCAGCAATGCCCCTGTGTTGACCTACAGACTTCTGTGGCCACACTGGGCTTTTAGTAAGTCAACTTAATAAACTGACCTTATTAAGTCGACTTAAGTCAATGTAGATGGGAAAAGCCCTTAAGATGACCTAATCAGCCTCCAGCTACCCACAGCATACCACTCCTCCATCAATCTAGCACCTGCCAGCATGGATGCGGGCAGTCGACAGGCATTTTCAATGTGGACTCTCTAAGTCAGTTTAACAGGATCAACTTTAAAGTCAACCTTGTTAAATGTAGACACACCCTGTGAGACTTGCCTCAGAGTTAAGTGAGCATGGCTAGTTAGTTAGCCTTTACATTCACAGACTGCACAAGGTGAGGTACTCTGATTTTTAAGTCCTCCAGGGCAGGGGCTGCCTTTTTCGTGTGTGTGTGTGTGTGTGTGTGTGTGTGTGTGTGTGTGTGTGTGTGTGTGTGTGTGTGTGTGTGTGTGTGTGTGTGTGT
>VOCP01059004.1:0-15765 GCA_007922195.1 Podocnemis expansa | reverse complement strand
CACACACACACACACACACACACACACACACACACACACGACTTGCAGTCTGAAAGACATCCCCTTCTCCTGGACTGCATTTGCGTGGTGGTTTGAATTGGCGTTAGTGACACAGGCTGATTCCCAGCTTGACAGAAGCCCCCACAATCCGCCTTGCCAAACTCTAGGTGAGGCCAGTTTTAAAAGATCAACCCACAAGGGGAAATAATGGGGAGGTATCATTTTTGGGGGAAGAAAATAAAATTGGAAATACAAGCATCTCCCCCGCCTCGACTATTTTACACGCGTATGCGGGTGTTGGATTATTTCCGAGCCGGGTGTCTGTGATGAAGGATTTGGGGGGGGGGGTATAGTCAGAGGCTGGGCCCGGCTCCCCCCCCCCCGGGGCCGGGGATCCGTGTGTGTGCAGCGCCGCCTACTGCCTGCTCCGTGGAAACGCAGCGGCGTCTCTTCGCCATTGATCTAGATCCAGCCCAGGTTTGAAATATTAGTCTTCAATTTTAATGACCCCCAACAAAACAAAAACTAACCAGCCCCCTGTAACTTTTAAAACACAGTCTGATTTATTTGAGGACGTGATCCTACAAACATCATAAAAACCATTCTAAAAGCCAATTATTTCTATTTTGGCCATTATATTTAGTGCAACTCCCTTGGTCCTTCATACCAAAGTTTCAAAAAAAAAAAATTGAACCATTCCAAACATATGCTCTTTCTCAAGGCCGTAGCCGATTTTAAAACCCCTTTCCCTCATGTGTCTGTGTCTCGGAGCTGTATCAGATGTGGATCTTGCGGCGTATATGCGAAGGCGAATATATTTGACGTTTGTTTAGGTCTGTAGATTCATTTACAAGCCAAGCTCTGAGTGACCTGGAGAAGAGCAGCTGTCTCTCCAACATGCTCAGCTGCCTGAGAGCAAGAGATGATGCTCGGTCAATGATCCAATTCGCATTTTCTTAACATACCCTTGCTCCTGCATGAGATCCAGGGCTGGTTGCTTTGGTGGGGGGGGGCTAGGTTTAAAAATTGTGTTTCCCCTCCTTACTTCCCACGCTTGTGATATATTTGGGCTCCGGGGGTGTTGAGTGGGAGCCCGGAAAGTGCCCTCTGCTCCCACAGACGATTTACTCCTCGCTTTTAGCAGACTCCGACAGTTTCCCCCCAGACCAAGAAGGTCCCTGGTTGTCCAGACTCGGAGCAACTGATGCGGAGCAGGGATGGCTCCTACCAATTCGGTTTGCCAGCTGAGGATCCCCCTGACCACCAAATAAAGGAGCATTAGGAGTGGTATAAACTGCTACTAGCTGACACCTGGCTATGCTGGGAAATTCAGGGGGTCTAGCAGGAGGTATGGGGGTGTTGGGGAGGTCACTAAACTGGTGTAACGCTGTTACTAGCTGACACCTGGGGTGTTGGGAAATTCAGGGAGGGTGGAGGGGGGCTGTTAGGAAAATCCCTGGCACCCCCTGCCCCGAAATACAGACTCTCGTTGATCTGAAGCCGTTTAAACCTTTTACTCTGCAAACGCCGAGTCCCGTTTCCAGTCCCCTGCCCCGCCGTCACTTTTTGGATTAAAAGTTGCACGCCGGACTCTCTGGTTTGCAATGACCCCTGTCCTTCTGAAGGGGGGCATGCCTGGTGAATCGCAGCTGATTTTTTTCTTTACATTGAAAAGGTGCCTTATGCTCCCAACAGACTTGACTGCGTTGCATCGCTCGGCGGGCTCCCCGTGTAAACACCCCCCATAGCGGGCAGGTCCCCATCAGAATTACAGGCTGAGACAATACAGGGAGCTGCCGACAAAGTATTCACTGCTGAAGAAATACCCAACTTTTTAACACTGGCAGAGCCGTTTTCACTGCTCCTCCCGCCCCACAGGGTCTTTTTGTAAGTGCCAAAGCTAGGAAGAGCCCCGATCCTGGACTCCCTGCACTGCCCTGATCCTGCTTCACTTGGGAAAAGCTGCCTTTGTGCTCCCGGGCCGCCCCCCTCTCTGCTCCCATCTCAGGTGTGTTAGCCTTGGGGTGTGTTTGTTGCCCCACCTCAATTTCTGCTGTCCGGTGTGTCCATGATTTCTCCTCCAAGAAGTTATAACAGAGAAACCCAGCTGGTCCTGGCTACTAACACTTACTTGTCCCTATGTGGGGACTGGCCGCTCCACTGGGCTGACTGGCCAGTTTCCAGCAACATTTTTGTTTGGTTAAATATGAAAGAAATGCCCAGCTGCCCTCTGGTGCAGTTAGCAGGAGGCTGGTTGCAATGAGTGAACCCTCTCCCCCCCTCTGTCTGAGCTGCAAGCGACAGAAGGCGTTTGAGAGGAAGGACCCAGCCTAAATCAAATAATTCCCCAACCCTTTAAAGTCGAGATCCAATATTAGCCCATGAAAGTGTCACTTAGTGCCCTAATTAATACCTATTTCATTTTAAATCGGCCGTTTTGCAAGGACTTCAAGCACCTAATTGCTGGTAGCGCCAATTCGGAGTAGAAAGCGAAGTGTTTCGCTCTGACGTTGGATTCCGGCTCCAGCTGCTGTGCGTTTTGGGAGGTTTTCTGGTTCACGAGCCGAGGGAGCCGACAGGCCTAGAGGCCGGCGTGTGATGTTTTGTAAATGCACAATTCGTGTAAGTGCAACCCGTTGGCCGTGTGATTTTTCTGGGGGGCAAAGAGCTGCTCCCAAAAACTTTCAGTGGGGGGGGGGAAGGAGCCACGTTGGGAGCCAGCTGTCCACATTGCCCTGCTCGCTGGCCCGGGCCAAACATGTTATTGCAGCAAGGAGAGGGAGACACTTCAGGGGCAGCCCTAACAAAATCTTTCTCCCCTCCATGGGAAAGGACCCCCTTAAAGGGACTCCTCAATTTGGGGCTTGAGTAATTCATTTAAAAGGAGCCCGTTGGGGTTTTTTAACCAGTGCTATGAAATGAGGTGGATCTAGGGGCTATTTGATAAACCCCCACCGGTGGATCGGGTGTTAAATGACTAACAGGAGCCCCGCTAATCAGCTGGTTTATTTGCCTGCCAAAATTGGTGGCGGCAGGAGGAAGGCGGCTCTGGTTGCACCAAACCCCTCGCCCCTGCCTGGCTTTGGGGGCCACGGGGCGCCGTTTTCTACCAGCTGAGCCGGGTCTGGTTGCAGCCCGGAGAGCCAGGGGTCTCCTCAGCCCTGGAGGTGCAGCTGGAGAGCAGAAAACAGCAAAATCTGGAGGCTGGGAAACGCGATCTCTAAGGCGCTTTCTCTCTCTTCCTTTGCCTGCTGCTTCTTTTCGCTTTCTAGTGGCATTTTGAAAACGCCCCGCTGCGAAAAGGGCCGTGTGGTTTCCATCCTGGCTCCTTCTCAGGTCAGAGGCGGGTTAAAAATTGGGGAACCGGCGCGTTGCGCTCGCTCCCTTTTGCGCCAGAAGTAGCCTCCCAAGAGGCGCAAAGCGCTGAGCCTTTTGGGCACCCAGGGGAGGCGAGGCGGGTCCTGCACCGGGGTCTCCCGAGCTACAGACCGGCTGGAAAAAGAGACATCTCCCGGCCGGCTCGCTTTCAGCCGCGGGATAAAATAAAATAAAATAAAATTTCAGCCTCTGAAAATAGCACCCACAGCTCTGCGCCGGGCACACTGCGGAGCGCGCACCGCCTGGCTGCAGAGCCCGGGGGGGAAACTGAGGCCGGGGCCGAGGGCGCAGAGTCCACCCGGGATTTTTGGCGTGGGGGCTTGACTTGGGAACCGGGTTGCTGTCTGGAAGTAAAGCCGGTGTGCACGGGGCGGCGCGGGCTCTCTTTGAAAATAGGGCGAGGGGGGCTAAGTCGCTAGTTAGGGGCTGGAAGATTGAAAGGCCGCCCCGGCCGCTGAAAGGGGCTATTTATTTCCAAGAGCCCGGGGCTGATCCTCAGACATAAGCGGATTTTTATTTGAACTGGACAGACCATGCCTGAAATAGCCCGGGTCAGGCCTGGCACGTTTTACTGGCCCTGATTTTAGGATGGAATAGCTGGCTGGAGAATTGCTCCTGCTAGACACCAGGTTGCAGGGGCGTTGCAATGATGGGAACAGCCCGAATATTTCTACTGTGATTTTTGCAAATTATTCCTCACTGAATAGGTGAAACTACCCCAAACAGCCGGAGAAGGGAGGTGCATAGGTGTGGAGTGAGCACTGAAATTTCTTTTTCTTTCTTTCTTACTTTCAAATGAAATTCTGGCCTCCCCTTCAGTTGAATTCTCGCCTTCCATCGGGAAGCAAAATCAATCTGGCTGCTTTTGAGACGGAAGGAGTTATTTCCTACAGGGTGGAGGGAATTTCCTTTGTTAAACCGTAGTTTTTAATTCCTGCCTGTTTATTAGAATAAAGCAGTAAAATCAGGGCAGACAGGAGAGGGAATTTTCCAACCATGAGCTGACCATTCCTTACACAGCAGATGATCAGTTCAAGTTTTAAAAGCAGTTTGCCTCTCTCTGTGTGGCATACCCAGGACATATGTTAATATTTCCTACTGAACACAAGCGGGTGAGGCTTAGATGCATCAGTTTTTAGATCAATAGCCCCAAACACAGGGAAAGGTTTTGCATGTCTTGTTCACCTGGAATAGGACCTCATTGTACCAATTGTCCCCATGAAATCCAGTGGGACAAGTAGGGTAAGGCACATCTCAGCTCACTGTGAGAGGCAGATCCTCATTGCTGCACAGCCCAGTCGAGTTATTTTGCACAAGGGTAAACCGCAGAGTATGGGAAGGAGCAAAATTACTTGCAAAACTAATTTGCAGTGTTTCCATAGCCGTGCACGGAGCTCACTAGAAGGTGCTCGACTTTCAAAGCCAACATACAGCCCAGACAGCACTGGCAGTACCCCACAAGGTCATTTACTCCAACCGTCTCCCTCTTTCTCCTCCACCTCTCCAGAAGCTAATGACAGCAGAACCGTAGAAAAACAGACAATCCGCTTCTTTGTGTCAATAGGCCAACATCTGTTTGTCACTGAGATATTTTTGCATGATGATGACGGTCTAAATCCTTAGACAAACTTTATTTATTTATTTATTTTTGCTTCTGTGTTTGAAACTCCTTTCCACTGCAAGAAAAGCAAATAGCTGGAGCAATTATCAAGATGCAAGGCTTGGATGTGCATATTTTAGCTCTGATTTACTGCACATGTGGAGAGTTTCTCAGTATTTCTGAACAGCTAGTGCTCAACTGTTCTGAGTTATGAGGTAAAGAACCCAAACAAACCCTTATCTCTGAGCAGACCCATCTGAATGAGCCAGTCTTCAGCTGGTGTAAACCAGCCTGGCTCTGCTGCCTTCAGTTGACACCAGCTGAGGATCTGTGCAGAAATATTTCAAGGTTAGTAAGGAATATTTCTTTGTTTCATCTGTAAAATGCATGATCAATGCTGCCTGAGTTCCTTTACTCTGCAATCCTATCTGATTTCAACTTTCATGACCTTTGGTGACACTGTAATAAATATCATTTTCCTCTCTATGTAGCAATTAGCTTTTAACCTTATTTTGGATATGCTCTTTTACAAACAAATTAAAATGGACACACATTTTTAGGTAGATATTTTACAACATTTCACTCAGCTAGTTGATGCAGAGATCTCTAATTTGCCCCGAATCACTCCAAGCATGTAGGAGCTCCAAACGTCTACATTATTTTCCTTTCTGTTTTATTTAATTCCTGTACTTGCTTCAGTTCACAGTGGTACAGGAACAACTTTACTGATGATCAGATTCAGCACAATTTTAAAAGCTTCTGACAAAGTGGGAAATTCTCCAATGAAAGCTCATGCGATAAATATATTTGTTTGTCTTTAAGTGCCACAGGACTCCTTGTTTGTACTGAACTAGACTAACCCACCTGCCCCTTTGGATATCAGCAAAACTTTAGAGTCCCAGCCAACAAATCTGTATTCCTGCGCCTAGTTTTTCTTCTTGCAAGTTGTTCCACTGATTTTACTATAGCAAAACTACTTGCCTGTGTGAGAACTCCTTGTAGGTGTAAGAGTTTGTAAAAATGGCCTTTATTTTGAATAGCATTTTTCATGCAAGCCAGACCCTAATCAGTGTTCCCAAGTAATAAAAATACAGGGCCAGTTTCTCCACTAGTATAAACGGGTACAGCTCTGTGGACTTCAGTGGATTTTTGTCCATTGGCAGCAGCATGGTAATTGGAATTTAGATGAAATAGTCACAAAAGAAGAGAGAAATTCAGAAGCATAGTGGAGGTAGTTTTCTTTTCAGCCGAGAGTGGAAAGGATGGGACCTGTGTACTGCACAGAGAAGCTGAACAGAGTCACTAAATGTATGCAGCTTTAGTATTGAAAGGAAGGAGGGCCGAGCATTTGGTTAAGTCTGCTGTTGGCTCAATAGTATCAGAAACTTGTGTTGTGAATTAAAAGGCCTGAACATCTTTCACTTTAAACAATGAAACTCAGTTTTATTTATTTATTTATTAAGTGGGGGGCAAGAGGATTTGCTCTAATCATTAACGTAAGTAATGGATTTCGACTTTTAGATCCAAGGCAGTGTGTTTTGTTTTGTTTTTTTTAACTACATTGCATAAAGCCTGGAATCAAATCTTCTGCCATGGATGTTGAATACTGCAATTCTGAAAACCAGACATTTCATAGCCATGGGTGCCATTTCACCTCCCTTAAAACCAATTGACTACAGAGGGTCTGATCTTCTTGTCTCTGACACCAGTTTCACACAGGTGTGACTACTCTGACTTCCTATTAGTTATTGTTGGTTTACACCAGTTTAAATAATCAGGCCTAAAACAAACAAGGAGTTATGTGGCACTTAAAGACTAACAAGTTTACTTATCACTTGCGCTTTTGTGGGAGAAATCCCACCATGTCAGATGCTTTGAAGATGGGGAAACTTAGGCACTGAAATAACAGGTAATGTTGCTTTTAAAATTGTGACACAATGTATAAACATTTTACAATCTTAGAAATGATGTGCTATGTTCTAAATGTCTTATTTGCATTCCATGAGGAAGAAAAAAAATATTCTAAAAGCCATAATTTTTCTGTACTCCATAAACTGGTGTAATGATTTAAAATAAATGTGTGTAGTTCAGCATATGTTTAGCTGGATGCGTCCAGTAGATTAACACCAGCCTTTCACCTCCAGGTCCTAAATACTAAATAAAAAGCATCTGATGGTCTCTATTCTGTTTGCAGTTGCCTAACAGATGAATAAAGAGATCTCCTCTTTATTTTCACACTCTTTTAACTGTCTGAAAACAACAGCAAAAAAAAATTACAGAGAACGAAATTACCCCTATATGTGATCATTTGCAATTCAGAATTATAGAACTATAACAAACTGATACTCTGTGCCAATGCAGTCTAAAAATAGCTCTTAGCCACTGCTAGCCAACTGAATTGGACTGCATCGAAAGTTTTAAGAAACTAAATCCCAATATACAGTACAATCAACTGTGTATGGAAGATTTAATTGCTGAAAACCTTAGTTCTAGCTAAAGCATTTCATCATTAAGAAACAGGAAACTTCCTGGTAAAGGCAATTTTGTAGTGTATGTTACCAGTAACAGAACAGTGCATTAACTTTAGATTACTCACTTGGAATGGTAGAGGAGCAAACACCAGGAAAGAGGTATAAAACATGGTACAACACACTCTCTTTCTCCCTCCCTCTGTTGGAAAAGTACATCCAAAAGTGACTGTTTTGCAAATTAATGTCAACAAAGAAATTAGCACAAGTGATACTTGAAGTAGTTTATCTTTCTTGTTGCTACCTTATAGCGGAACACTTTCAGGTTTAAAATATACCTTCTAAAATATGGTGAGACAACTGTGTCTTTTTATGTATCATCTAATGTGTCTGGGTCTCTGGTGCATTTGTCTGTTGCTCACCATGAGGCTCAATCCTGCAAGATGCTGAGCACTCTAGCCTGGTCAGTATATGCTTAACTTTTAGGCATGTGATTGTCGCATGGTGGTACTAGGGTGATCTTGAGCAGGTGTGGAATACAAGAGAGGAGGGTGCAAAAAGCCACAGCATGACAAGAGACATTCAGTGCTTATACATGGTTCAAATGGGTGGCTGCACCACTCCCCCAAAAGGCATGCGAGGATATTGAAAAGGTAAATCCCTTCATCACTTTCCCAAGATGGGAGGGCCCCCCTCCCTTGCACGTAACCCTCAGCAAGAATTTTTCCCCAGGAAGTCCTGCTGCTACATGGGCCCTCCATATAGCCCATGACTGTAAAACTCAGCGTATCGCTCTCTGTGCAATCGCCACAAGTCAACAGAGTTTTGAAACCTGGCAGCCTGAAGATCCTTATTTGAGCTGCTTGGTTATTTATTATTTCTATCATAGTAGCACCTAGAGGCCCAGCCCAGGACTCGGATTCCAGCATTTTATGCACCATATGCAAGTGTAACAAAATGACAGGTCCTATCCCAGAGTTCTTTGTAAGTCTATGCTATGAGTCAAAGAAAGAAAGCAAGCCTATCACTGTTTCAAATGCTGTTTGGGACTAACCAGAGTCATTAACAAATAAATAGGATCCTGTGCCGATAAGAAATGAGAAGGGTATGCTACACTATGGATGTGTGCAGGGCTGGCTCAAGGGGTTGTGGCGCCCCAAGCCAGATTTTGATTTGGTGCCCCCCCATCTCATTCATGGAGGTTGAAAACAGTTTTCCAAAGTGCATAAATCTCCAGCGTCTGGCTGCAGAGGGATTTAAAGTGCACTCTGCCTACATGACTTAAGCTGCAGGTTGACTAACAGCGCCTGAGCTGCTAGGAAAGAGTTGAAGAGGCAGGAGCCAGCCTGATCTTCAGGGGGGCTAGGTGCCCCTAAGAACTGTCATGTGAAGCCATGTCTGTCTCTTGCCTCGCAGTAGAGCTAGCCTTGGATCTGTGTCCACCTAAGAATAGTCATCCATTTTGGCCTTATCAGCGCAGAGGCTAGTGACCGATAATTCAAAAGGCTCCTAAACTCATCTCGCACTGCAATACATATTCCATTTACAACAAGGCCGAGGCAGTTTGGCTGGTGGTAGGGGCAGCATCATTGATTCTGCCCTTAGTGTTGCCAAACTTTCATGAACACTGAATCCACTTTGAATCTTAGTTCAGAAACATTTGTGAATTTCTAATAAAAATATATATATGACACACATATGCCAAGAAACAAAGTAAACAACCAAACAAAACCCCAGCGGTCAAATACTTTCAATAAGACAATTCTATGCATAAACTTAAGCACATGTTTAAAGTGTTTCTCTGGGCTGGGTCGACGTGAATTGGCCAACACATTGTACCACATGAGCAATATACTTTATGTCAAAACTGCCCAAAGCATTCTCAGGTTATAACGATGGTTTGTTGCAGTTGTTTGGCAAAAAGATAAATTAAGTGTGTCTTTTTCTTGTATTTATATGCCAAGAAGAAATATTTAGCAAGGTAGGTATTCAAGTCCATTTTAATGTGTTGTTGTTATGAAAAAGAAAGGTTTGTTAAAAAAGAGGGAAAATCTTGTGACTCTTATAACCTTTGCATCAGCCTCAAAATTGTCAAGGTAGAGGATTTGGAAAGACGACTTTTAAAGAGTCCCCCACCCTGAGCTATTTCAACTGCAATTCTTGGCCCATTTGTTTAGCACACATATCAGACCACACCGTATTCTTCGAGCAAACCTAGCCATAGAGCAATATTCACATGCTTCTATCCTATGCAAGCAAATGCCAGATGTGTGTAGTCAAGTTAGGAGCCAAACTGCCTATGTCTGCACACAGACACTTGTTTGTAAACCACAGCCTGTAAAAACAAAATGTATTTAACATTCCTTCTTTTCATTCATAGCCTTTATTTAGCAGGTTTCTTAAAAGCACAATGTGTTGAACTCTGAGTGGCTCCCAGGCATCTTTCTTTTTTTTAAAAATGGAGCATGTAAAACTGTTTTGAATCTGAGTGCTATAACATGTAAGATTTGGTAAAAGATGCCGATGCAAATTGCTGAGGGAAGATTTAAAAAACACACACACAGGTACAACTTTTTAATTAAGCCATCCACACAGGTTCAGACCTAACATGAGCAACCCTCATCCCTCTTGATCCCATTCCATCCTTACTGAGGTAACCCACTCTCCAGAATATGTTCTGTAAAATTAGGGCCTGATTCTGCCAACACTTCTGAGTCTTAGTCCCACGGGGCTTCTCATAACCATAAATACAGTTTCTGGCAGAAAGAGATTACAGGATTGGACCTTTAGATTATGTAGATCATGAGTTTCTCAGGGCTGGAACCTTTGTCTTTTTACTCCTTCTGTAATGTACTTAGCATATATAGGCCACTACGAGTTAATAATAATCATTAATAAATAGTACAGATGCCCTCAGTAAATAAGGGCTGAATTCTGTTCTTGGTTACATAAATGTGAAACAGTTATTGGAGTTACTCTGGATGCTCTGCCTTTAGGCCAGTGGGAACAGAATTTGTCCTGAGTAAGTCACATTAGAGTTACAAGTCTCTTTCACTTCACACATCTCAGGAATGCCTTTCCTTTGAAAAGAAATATTTTGTTTTATTTATTTAAAAAGGCAATAAGATTACTGTACCTAACACAACTGACTACTTCATGAAATTTTAAGGTGGACTCTGAGAAGACACCAGTGTCCCACACTTATAGAAGGGAAACTGCCTCTAGACATGTTAACACTAGAAGGAGATTACAGTAAATATGAGGTAACACAGTACCAAAAATGTACCAGGCCCATAGATTCAATGGAAAGAATGACTTTCAGCAATTACATAGTGCAGACGCTATAAATAAAATCAATCCTACATTTTCTTGCTGTCTATTCAAACATATTGATCTGTAAAATATTACATGACTGAGACAGATGTCACTCTTTGCTACTGGGATGACTAATAGATTAAAATGATCACCTTTTAATGGTATGTTTAAACCTTGGGCCATTGATTTTTCCTTTTATCCAGTCTTTGCTTACTTTACAGATGTTCCCAGTATATTGTTAATCTAGCCCATTTAGGAAATCCATAGCAGAATCTATTTCTATTACAGTGCAAAAGTAAATAGTCACAAATAGGTCCTTTTTTATTCTGATTCCTTTTTCTCCTAGATTTTTAAAAAGCATTAAAGACATAATAGATCAGTTAAACAGAATAATTACACCCAGTATGCACAGCATGCAAAGTATGATGAGGAGGCTCAGGAGAAAGCAAGACGTGTGCACACATGCAGGCATTCTTAGTGAACGCAACTATTTCTTGCTTATGACAATATCTCAGATGCAGATAACTTAGCATGCATGATTTTCAGACTCCCGATAAAAATGGAATTGGTAAATCACAAATGCTGAATCTAGGCATGTCAACCAACTCTTCATAATTAGTCCAATTCCACCAAAGGGGTGGGCCGAAGGGCTTGTGGCACCCCAAGCCAGCTTTTGCTTTTGTGCCCTCCCGGGGGGGGGCGAAGCACAGAACCCAGCCTCAGCACTTCGCCATCTCGCCCCGCCCCCAGGACGGGGAACAGCCGGCCCAGGGGCAGAGCAGGCCAGCCCAGAGGCCAGGGTTCGCTCTCCCACCCCTCCCCTGGGCTGGCTATCCCTTGCTAGGGGAGGGAAGGGCCAGTCCAGAGGCAGGGTGAGAGAGCAGACCTTGCTTTCTGGGCTGGCCCGCCCTGTCCTCAGCGCCCCAAAGCTTAAAGCGCCCCTAGCCAGGGCCTCATTGACTTATGGCTAGAACCAGCCCTGTGCCCCAAGAAAATTGACCAGACTCCTGCAACTTGTTGTTACATTGATGTATTCTCCCCGTTGAATCATATTAACTCACTAATCTGTGTATCAGTGTGTTATGCTTATCCTATCCATGGAGTTTTAATTGTGTAAGGTCAGTTACTTTACAGTAACACAGGCTTGCAGTTAAAATATATCTGCCTTAGGATTGGTGTTTATGGGCATCCTTGTGACCAAAGATGAAAATCACTTTATCTCAAGATGCATATTGTATATAACCAAATTATATCTCCCTCTAGAATACTGGGCTAATAATAACCTAAAAATAATACTTTGCCATTCTCAGAGCATTTGTGCCATTGTGCTATTTGCAGCCTCCTCTCTTTCAAGTATCTACAGCCCCCTCTGTTTGCCATTTTACCTGGGACTTTATAAAGAAAGATCTTCACTGAAATGAATTAACTTCAGCTGTAAATCTACAGTGGAGGGTATAAGAATAGTATATCACTGTCTCTAAGCAGATCCACAGATTCCAGTCAGGATACAAGCCCATTGTGGTGGGTATTGTATGAACAAAATATACAACAGTTCTTGCTTCAAAAAGCTTACAGCCTCAGGGCCAGATCCTGTAAAGATTTAAGCATATTTCACTTTACTCACTTTCACTAATCCAGTTGAAGTCAATGAGGCCTCTTATAGTGTGTGTGATGCTGGGAGTGTATTTAGAGCCATAACTACAGTTTACAGCAACCCTTATAATAGCCGGTGCCTAGGGCAAGCGGCACGGAGCACACCTTTTAATGGAGTGGTTCAATGGAGCTGCTCCAGTGTGCCTGGAGCAAAGCCTCACTCCCCCCAGCATATTACAGCTCTGCATGTATGTAACGGCCACAGCCCAAATAGGGATAAGATATACTGGGGGGTGAGGGATTGTACACAATGGTAGGGGAACGCAAGGGTCACAGTAATAGCTTGTGGAAGCCATTTGTGGTACTTGTGTTCACAAAAGTGAGGAGTAACACTATCCTCAATTATCCAACACCTTAACACTCACCAGAGGTATGGGAGCCGGCATGTATTAACAAGCATGGCCTGCTCTTTTGCAGGAGAGCCTGGCTCATCCATGCTGTTCTTGGCCATTCAACTTTCTTCGCCATGTCTCTGTGTCAGTGCACCATGGATTAATGCTGCTTAATAGCCTTAGTCTATGAAACATTTACCAACCACATACACACACGCCACACACATACAGAAACAGAGATAGGGACGGTTCTGGCGGCAGCATATGCATGTAATGATGTCCCTCACTGGATTATCTGCAGATGCTAAAGTTGGGATTTTTAGAGCTAAAGGCATGTGCCTCAATTACTTGAGCTAACAGCGGAGGTATGCTGTCTTGGGAGCAGTGATGGACTCAAACCTCATGTATGTTCCAGGCATGTAATGCGGATAATGTGGAACAAAGGCCCATGCTAGTCTAATGTGGATTACATGCAGGAACTGCTGAACCTGCTGGCTGCTGCCAGCTGGCCATGGCCTGCACCATCCGTCCACAGAGAAATGCCCTGTGTACAGAGACATCCTGGATCCTTTTGAAGTTTCCTTCTTTTAGCAGAGACTGTAGCAAAGCTCTGTATCATTTTGGCTTTAACCCGTCAAAGACCAGTGCATGCAAATAGTCTCAATGAAGTCAAGGCTCTGGTGATCTCAGTGGAACTATCCATGTCTGTGAAGTTAAGCACATTTGTAAATCATTGCAAAATCAAGGCCAGAGCCTTTTTCATTCTGTGAAGCACCTTCTACATCCTTTGGCATACACTGCTGTTTTCCTGTTCCCTCCATGGCATTCAAAGAGCCTCTAAAATGCATTTAATCAGATACCACTCTTAGGAAATTCCATGCTAACTAGCATTAAAATAACACTAAAAGACTGAAAAAATAAAGTTTAGAAATGACAAAATGTGTTGCATGATTATGTGATCACCTGTGTACAGTGCAGAGTGAATCAGATAAAGCTGGGCAGTCAAAGTAAATGAATTTGAAGGAGCCCAGCTGCAGCCCCTACAGAGGCTGGATGGTATATAGTGATAAGAAGTGGCCATACAGCAAAGAATGAGCTTAAAAAATAAATATAGAGCAGCTGCCTTGTTTGCTGACCACAGTTCATCTTGTACCTTGAAAAAGGCTGATTTGTGTAGGAAAAAATAGTGCATGATTATATGAACTATATATGTGCATTACTGCATGCAAATACATTAATATCAGGTGCTTTAGAAGACTGGAATATACTTTGACTCCAGACAGATATAAGAGATTTTAGAGTAAATTGCACTTCTGGCAATGTACATTGGCTCAAAAGAATTGTAAAGGAAATACATACACGACTACTACTAATTCATATATTTATAGCACCTTTCATGAGGATCTCAAAACACGTTGCCACATATTAAGCCTTACAATACCGCGGTCAGGCTGATTTTTTTTTTTTTCTGATGGATAAACTGAAGCAGAGACAGGTTAAATGACTTACTAGAGGTGTCAAAGCCAGGATTAGCACTAAGAACTCCTGAATTCTCAGTTCATGTTCTGATCAGTAGACCCCACTCTCTTCTGTGAAAACATTCAGAGATTATATTGATTTCCACAGTCTTGCAAGTCCCCAAAATCTAATTCAGTAAAGCACTGAAGCATATACTTAATTTTAAGCACAGCACTGCTGGTCTAGGTCTCTTGAGAGCACTGGAGAGAGAAATGTATATTTTCTGAGAGGAAAAATACATGCTTGCCACAGCCCTGGACATCTTATCAACTCTGGC
This sequence comes from Podocnemis expansa, assembly GCA_007922195.1. Classification (NCBI taxonomy): domain Eukaryota; kingdom Metazoa; phylum Chordata; order Testudines; family Podocnemididae; genus Podocnemis; species Podocnemis expansa. The sequence goes on along the minus strand of VOCP01059004.1, from coordinate 1,224 downwards.
TACAATTACCAGGCTGTGTTCAGAGGATGCTTTGGGGCCTAAAAGATATTCTCTTCCTGCAGGGTGTGGAGCAGCAACAAAGCATGTCTGTAGCTACTGCTGCACTCTTGCTCCACTGAGAGAAGAGGAAAGCATAGCAGATGGATCCACAGAGTTGCATATCCAGTGCGTCTACACTGCTACACCTTTGGCCCAACCCAGCCTCCTTCTTCAGTCACAGAAAGAGCATCCATGCTGCAAGAGCCTGGCTCTCACAGTAAGTGCAACTCAAGGTATCCTGGTCTTTTCTTCAGCCCTAGGGCAGCAGAGTCACTGGCTACACTGAAAGAAAAGCTCTCTGAATGTGTGGTACGTTTGGGAGGGTAGAATTACTCATAAGTTTGCAGTAAAAGGAATAACTTCTTGTGGGTACTTCTAGTCTACACTGGAGTCTTAGGTCGACTTAAGGAAGGTTGTCGACCCAGAAGCGTTGTTGCCCCAGGAAAAGACCCACTCCCTAGACCCCAACCCCATCCCCTGGGCCCAATCTGGAGTCAAGGCCCTGGGCTCCTGCCACTGCCAGCCTGGCCTCCAATCCCCGGCTGGGGACTGGAATGGGCGAAGCAGTAACTGCTGCCGGCAATCCGGGTCGGAGAGACAAGAGCTGCCCCAGCCGGCCCAGCCCTGGATACCCAGCTGGGGACAGGCATTCAAGGCACTGGCAGCGGGACTTGAGGATCGTGGCCTCTGTGCCAGGCGCCAGCAATGCCCCTGTGTTGACCTACAGACTTCTGTGGCCACACTGGGCTTTTAGTAAGTCAACTTAATAAACTGACCTTATTAAGTCGACTTAAGTCAATGTAGATGGGAAAAGCCCTTAAGATGACCTAATCAGCCTCCAGCTACCCACAGCATACCACTCCTCCATCAATCTAGCACCTGCCAGCATGGATGCGGGCAGTCGACAGGCATTTTCAATGTGGACTCTCTAAGTCAGTTTAACAGGATCAACTTTAAAGTCAACCTTGTTAAATGTAGACACACCCTGTGAGACTTGCCTCAGAGTTAAGTGAGCATGGCTAGTTAGTTAGCCTTTACATTCACAGACTGCACAAGGTGAGGTACTCTGATTTTTAAGTCCTCCAGGGCAGGGGCTGCCTTTTTCGTGTGTGTGTGTGTGTGTGTGTGTGTGTGTGTGTGTGTGTGTGTGTGTGTGTGTGTGTGTGTGTGTGTGTGTGTGTGTGT
>VOCP01059003.1:0-14600 GCA_007922195.1 Podocnemis expansa | reverse complement strand
TGTGTGTGTGTGTGTGTGTGTGTGTGTGTGTGTGTGTGTGTGTGTGTACACAATGCTTAGGTTCTGATTCCTAGACGCTAGCTCTATACAAATAATAATAATTGAGGCAGCATAGGAAGAGCTGACCCATCCTCAAGTGTAAAATGTCTGGACTACAAATCAGCAAAGATCCATGGGACGATAACCTGTCACTAAGTTTTAGTACAACTCCCATTAACTTAGAGTTTCACCAAACAAAGGAGAACTGTGGCTCTTAGTTCCCCTCTCCACCATTTCACAAACAGTGGCTGCAAGCTTCGAACAGTTTGAAGTTTATACACAATGTCTTGCCGAATAAATGCTGCCTCTTACGCTCTCGCAGGGTCTGAGAGAATAAGACAACTCTACAGACGGAGGCAAGTTTTAGAACAAATACCTTATTAAATCGAAATTGTAATGGCATTCCAATTAGCTCATTGTTAGGAATCTTTCATGTTTGACTTTCATTTAGACTGATTACTGAAATAAAGCAGACCCTGCATAAGTAATTGGCACAAAATAAAAGCATTTGAGCTGCAAAAACCCACTTGGAGGCTGAGCTCTTTAAAAAAAATATATAAATAAAAGCTTCCTATCTCTCCAAACTCATGAGCTTTCTCTGTTTGCCCCTAATAATGAGACAACCCATTGAGTCTCCTGTGGGTCTACTGTTATCACGCTTGCTTTTTTACCTCTCCCTCTGTTCTTAGCAGCAGTGCGGAGGCCTCCTTCTCTTGGCTCTTCATCCTTGCATTCTTTGCTCCCATCCTTCCAATCCTCTCTAGTGTTTAGTGTTTATCCTGTTTAGTTGCGGATTCCCTCGCAGCCAGCTCACAGGCTAGCCTAGTCCTCTCCTTCTCTCTCCCGTGCTCTCCCCCCTCCAAAGGCCACATGTTTAAGTCTCTCCAGAATCATACAGGCAGCTGGGAACTTGTCTTTCAGTTTATTGGACCACTGTTCCTTGCAGATAAAGAATATTTTCCTTTGAACGTAGGCCTCCGTGAGTCTGACACAAAGCTAACGGGTGACTCTTTGTAGCAGAGGTTTGCTTCTTGCTTGTGTTCTGGGGGCTTGTTCCAAGCCGGGATTAAGCTCGTACCCTGCACGGACCTTAAGCTTATGCTGGCATCGTGTGGCAGAAAGTGGAGTGAAGTGATGAAAGGAGCCACAACTCACTTCACAGGGGATCCCTCCGTCAGACAGTTCAGCCCCAAAGGAGGGTGATGCTGGTGAGGAAGAGGGTATAGCTAGGGCAGCCAGTGGATATGCTAGTGGTGGATCCCCCAAGGGAATTGAAGTATGAGGTGGAGGGATAAATGGAGCCCTGACAGCCCAACCAATAGCTCATTGCGGATTGGATATGAAACATATTTACAAGAGCGTGCCTGCTCTGTGTTAGCTGCCAGGGCAATGTCCATCTAGTACAAGACTTCATAACACGGGAAAGGGGAGTTCTGTCAAAGGTGCTGCATGTGAGCAGGGACAGCGGGACACAGGGAGAAGTCAGGGAGCTAGCTTCAAAGAGAGACCCAGCTATCTGGCTGAAGGCTGAGTCTGGAGGATCAGAAATCCGAGCAGAGATACACCTTATTGATCCAAGAAAGGCACTGATAACTACAGCAAGAGGACATGGGGCTGAACTCTGCAGGACAGCGCAGAGAGGTTACATGGGGACTCATATTTTCATACTCCCAGACTGGATTGCCAGAGGGGGGGTGTGGGAGTTGCTGGTTTCTCCTCTTTCTTATAGCTTGTTAAAGTTCGCCTTGTGTGTTTGCCTCTTTTGTTTCTGGCAGCTTCAGTAAAGAAATCTTCTCTGCTATTTCGTATGGGAGTGTTTTGGGGACCCTGTTGAGGGCTGGTGTCTGGAAAGCTTTTAGAGCGCACACAATGCCAGCCTTCGAGCCACAGTACACCCAGCCACTACCAACCATTTAAGCATCTGATGCATTGTGAGATGTGCAGAGTTTCCCTCCACTGGAGTTGGTTACTATACATCCCTTGGGTTAACTATCATTCTGCTTGTATGTTCATCCCTGCCTCTCTCTTGTCTATTTAAGGACAGAACTAACTCCCACTGAAATAGGTGGAAAGAGTCCCACGGGCTTCAGCAGAAATTGCATTAAATCTTTAGACACAGCTCTGCAGATGAGAGACTGTCTCTCACTAGGTGTTCGTCCAACACTGAACACCATACTCAACAAAACAAAACAAACAACCCCCCCCCCCCCAAATCCCAATCTTTGACTGGAGCCTGTAGGCCCTACTTTAGTCCACATAATAAATATTAATGATCTACTAGTAAACTATAGCTCCATTTCAGCTTGGTGTATTTTTGAGGGGAGTTTTTTCCAAACTTTTAAATAATTAAGGTTCCAGCTAAGGAAAGTACTTAAACATATGCCTAAGTCTCCCTCTTTCCCACATACAGGCTTAATCTTAACATTAAGCACATGCTTAAGTGCTCTGCTGAGTAAGGATACTTTCTTGAACTGGGGTCTAAAACTCTTCCATAGCTATAGTATATAACCACAGCTGTGTGTAAGAAAGGCCTGTATTGTGTGAATAAGAAATATTCCCATGGAGTGCTGTCTATTTTAAATTAACTCTGATTTTTTATGGGACTCTTTGAACCAGAAACCATCAGAGAAGTGTTAATGCTAAGCTGGCAGTCATCTAGACATCTGTGTATTGTTGGGAACATTTATCCTAGCCACGTATTTGTAAATGTTTTATATTTGCTTGTCACATTAAAATAACCAAGAAGTCACTTTTGCATTAGCTGAAGTTGCGTAAGTTACTCTGATTAGGCAAGCGCAGATATGTTCCTGACGATCTGCCTGAAGTAATAAAGATGAAAAGTCTTCAGACATCCCAAACAAGTTGTAAACTAGTGCAAACAATTTTGAAATAACTAATTTATTTTTAATGTGTAAAGGCTTGCTGGCGTCAGTGTAAATTAGCAATTCTGGCTTAAACCCTGGCTCTGTTAAGTCACTGGGATTTTTTAAATCTTCCTTCATCTCTGTTCCCCCCCAACCCCTGATCTCCTCTTATTTTTTTATACATGGAGAGCATTTTCTCATGGCTAGAACACTGGACTAGAATGCAGGCACCTGGATCCTATTTCCAGCTCTGCTATTTATTTATTTACATTACAGTAAACGAAACCCCCCTCCTAAGCTTTGGGTACCCTCAATAGCTTTAAAACACATCTCTCAGAAAAAAACCAATCCTCAGCAGTTACCCACAGAAAACACAATCCCAGCAGACATAGAAGCAAAAATTTAATAAACCTCAACAACAGAATCACCAGAGTGCCTCTCCAACCATTGCCTCACTTTACCTGTCACCCAGCTCCCTACGGGTCAGGATGAAGAGCGAAATGTTGACTCATGCCTTGATGGTCAACAAGCTCCGGCTACTATAAACTGACATGGGAAGCAAGTTCCAAAGAAGAGTGGGCTAATAGTGAATGGCTTGCTGGCAGGCCTGCTTTCCGCTGATGGCAACTGCGGCAGAATTTTGGAGAGAGAGAGAGCGAGGAGGTCTCACAGCTAAGTAGATCAGGGGCCATTAAGGTCAAAGTTTTGTGCTCTTGAGCAAGTCACTTCAAGAATCCAAGTCTCAGTCTTCCCTAATGTAATAATTTTGCAATGAAAATTCAAAAAATAAATGTATTCATCTTGCTTTCCACATACTCACTTGAGTTGGTTGAAAAATTAGATAGTGGGGGGAGGAGTTAGGGTAGAAATTTTCAATTTTTCAGCCAATTCTTTTCACCTTTCAAGAAGATCCATATTTTACAAAGGTTGTAAATTACTGAATTCAATTGCAGTCTTAGGAGCCCAAGATCTCAGAATTATCGTCCACCATCATAACTCGGAGCAAAAGCCTGCCCCACCATGGACTTACATTGCCCGCATCACCATAGTATCTGAGGGTATGTCTACAGTGGAGGCTCTATGAAGTCAACTTAAGAAGGTTGACTTTAAGTCAACTTAGAGAGTCCACGCTGAAAACTGCTGTCAGCTGCCTTTTTCCACACTGGCAGGTGCTAGGTTGACCCTTCTAGGTGGCAGGAACTCTGGGAGGGGGCCTGGAGGCCAGTTAAGTTGACTTAAGTGCTCTTTCCTGTCTAAACTTGTTAAGTCGACTTAAGGAAGCACTTAAGTTGACTTAATAAAAGCCCAGTGTGGCCACAGGGGTCTGTAGGTTGATGCAAGCTCCCTTAAGTTGACCTAAGGCTCCAGTGTAGATGTACCCTGAGTGCCTTACAACTATTAATGGAGGTACTCTTTCAGCATCCTGTGAGGTAGAGAAGAATTATGATCTGAATGTTTACAGAAGAAACAGAAACACACTTACCAGAAGCCAGAGAGGAGTCTGGCAGAGTCAAGAACTGAATTCACCCCTCAAGACCATTGCCTTAACCACCAGACTACTCTTCCTACAAAGCTTCCTGAGCAGAAAAGACAGAAAATGAGTTAATAAGGCCCTCTCCAACCTACACTTTCCACACATAGGGCCTGGCTCCACATGGTGCTGACAACTTTCAATTCACATAGGAGTTGAGCTGGGCTTTGTAGCTGCTGAAAGCTCCCTGCCTGACTGGAATGGGCCCTTAAACAAGAATAAATTAAGAATATGTCATTTTAGGACTATAAAGCTTAGAGCTCTGTATATTTTATACCACACACCAGGAAGAGCATGCAACACAGAGCGGGGGAGTGGAGGGGGGAGACATAATCAAAAGGGCCTATTAGTTTAACTCGTCCATCCCCCACTAGCCAAGTATTATTTGCTACAGTAGATTTTCTTGTGCTTTTCTCACTCCAATTTTAAAGTGCCCTGAATTAAGGGGCTTCCACCCCTTTCTTGGGAGACTGTTATATACCTAATAACTCTCATTGCCAAAAATAAATGTTCCTGATAGTCTACTTACATTTTCTTTTGCTTAATTCACTACTCCTTGTTTGGGTTCTTTCAACCATCTCTAAAAAACTCCTCTCCCTTGTTGGTGTTTACATCTTTTGTTGTTCAGAGGACAATTACATGGCAGTTTAGATAACGTGTACCCAACCTACACATATTTCACTCGGTTACTATACCAGAGAGCTTGGCCTAATGAATACTTAGTTCATAGCAGGCTGAGTTTAAGTCTACCTGACGCTAGACTAAGTATCAGTGCCATATGTGTCCATATGGACCCTGCTGCCACGCATTAACAGTTCCCCAGTCCACTTTGATCTACCCCCACTTTGAAGTGGGAACAGATTAAAGCACACCTGGGATTCTGGGAACATTTAGGGTCCACACAGACAATTTATGCATGGCAGGCTCAGTTTACGGTAGATTTACATCCCAGTTTATGCAAACTAAGTGTTCATATGGACAAGCCCAGAGTGAAAAATCCATAGGTACCTTTGGACTTTATGGTTGTAACTCTGCTACACAGCATAAGCATTCAACACTTCATAGTGACCTCATTGATAAGAGTCATATCCTCTTTGACCAAGAGCAGGTCCATACAATTTAAGATAGAGAAGACTCTCCCTAGCTGTTAATAGTACAGGGGCTATGACACACAGATAATTTGTTCTGATTCCTTTCACTAGAAGATAACTGTACAAATAACTAGATGGTTATAACACTTACCTTCTCCATGTAGTGCTTCAAGGCTTGCAAATTACTGAGAGAATACAATGAAAGGAATTACATAGCGCAAAACATGTATGTTTTCATATGTTCGAAACCTTTGTTAAAGTCAGTAGGCATTTTGCCAGCAAAAGAAGAGCTGGCCTGAGCCATCCCTCAATTAAATTCAACAACCAGATTTTAAAAAGTTCTCCTGAGTCAATGAATCAAAAGCAGCAAGTCAAGTCAGGATGAGAAATGAAGGAAGATTAAGGTTTAGATTTTCAAAGCTGACTATGGGATTTAGCCACACAATTCCTATTGGAATGAATGTGAGTTATATAACTAATGTTTTGAAAATCTCAACCTAACAGTGCTAACAGACAAAATGAATGCAGTTTCCATTCCTCTTTGCCTTTTTTTTTTTTTTTGACCATCTTTCTCTTTGGTAGCCTTGCTGCAGACCTTCTGCTGCATATGTTACACATAAGTATTTACCACTAGCTAATTTCACACTTTGTTTTTGTAATTAAAAAGAGATAAAACACTGTGACCTAAATTAGGATGATTTTCTTTTCACAAACAGGAAACATCTGTGGAAATTATTTAAGGTTGGAATGATGGGTCTGAGGGAGGTAACTGGCTTTTAGTTACAAAACTTTTCTGAATAGCCTAGGTATGTTCCTACCTAAGGTTAACCAGAAAAGGAAAATGTATATAAAGTCCCCTACTGCAAAATTATGCAGAGTAAATCTTTCCTCTTTAAAACCCACAAGCCTTACAAATTGTATTTACATTTAATTAAAAGTAGATACATTAAGCATTTTTTCTACACTTTTTGCAGACCCTGCATTGGTTCAGAATTTCTCCGTATGACGTTTAAAGATAATCTTTTCATAAATGATAAGATATTTAGACAGGGTTGCCTCTAACCTCAGGGCTTGATTTGCAAGCTTAATAAGTTCCAAACACATGGTTATGAACTGCAGAAGAAGAGGGAGAAAAGAAAACTGTGTCAAGACATGCTCTGTTATTTGACTAAATAATATACAGGAGTCATAGGGCTTCCATATTAAGAGACATCCTTCTCTTGTTAAGATGCTGAATTCTCAGTTTATGGTTCAAAATGAGATCAGTTTCCCAATCTCTCTCTTTGTAGCATACCCATTGCCATGTGCACACACACAGTCTAAATATCTTAAGTTTCCAAGAATGACTAGTGATTTTGGGTGCCTAAACTGAGACATCATAAAAGGGAGTCTGAGTTTCAGAGTACGGATACTCAGCCCTTCTGGAAATCGCCCAGAATCACTGTTTACTTTTAAAAAGTGAAGCCCATGTGCATACTTAACTCCCCTGACTGGGACGTGTTGTTTTTAACTAGTAGCTGAAAGCCCATGTTGTCATACATATGCAGCAGTTGGCCCAAGTAATCCATCTGTGCAGTATCCAACATGGAATCAATGCAATCATTGCATGCAAATTAGCTGGAGAGTAACGAAGGGTGGTGATTGGTTGAGTTACCCCTGATGTCACAGTGGTTTAGAATTGTTCGCATGCCATCGATAAGTGCCTTGCGGTAGCTGTTCACTGCATGGGTGCGATTTGTAAAGTCAAAACGGTTGATAAATTAAAAATTGGTTGGTAGCAGCTTGCAAAACCCAGTGATGATTGAACCTGGTGATATTCTGAACAAAAAGAGCCCTCAGGTGCTTGCAGCTGTTTAATGGCTTCACACAGACTCAGCCATGCTAGGTTTCAGAGTGGCAAATGAACTAGCCACAGTTATCAAATCTTACACTGATGTGGAGAAGATTGCTCTATGTGAGCATTACATTGATTTCTGAAGCTAAGGAGATATATGGTCAATCTGATCTCTGTGGAAGTGAATTCTAGTCATTGGTCAAATACCAGCCAGCTTTGGGCTCCTACATGCACAAGTATCATCTCTAGTAGCTAGCAGTCCTGACATGTCAGTTGTCATAAGCGATGCTACGCCCCGCACCCCCAGCTTGAAGTAGCTTCCACCATGTGCAGGGTTTATATTTTAGTCCAGTGGCTCTCAGCTCACAATCCCCCTAGCCTGTACAGATTGTCCCGGCACTCTTGGGAGTCATGCTTCCTCAAAATAAGGCAGATGCTCTGATATCTTGGACCAATTGCCAGGGAGGGCTTTGGAGATTAGAATCAAAACCTTGGTCAGTGGTGAGAGCAGAGCACTGAGGTGATGTTTTCTCCCCCGAGAACAGCTTTATTACGTAAGCAGGAGCATTCTGAACTGGCTGGCAATTTCTAAGGGTCAGTACTTTGCAAAAATAAAGCTTGGATGAGCTATCAGCTTTTTATTAAAATACTAATTAATAACCATATTACATTTCCCCAATAGAAGCAAATACCCAAAGGGCCCCGAGTTATGTATTTCAGCAACAGATATTATCTAGAGAGAGACAATAACAAGATATTTTCATGTGGTGCCCAGACATGTCCATGTATTGTGCTTAAAGCTGTTCAAGTGATGAGTATGTGTGTGGGATATTGGACAAGAGCATCTCATAACAAAATGAAAAATAAATCAAATAGAAAGGAAAGACAGGTGGTGGGAAAGAAAGGTTGGTTGTCTCTAATTCCCAACAGACTAAGCCACATGTAAATTCAGAGATCATTAACCGTCCTATGGAAATTCGGCACCACAGAACAACGGTCTGACATGAGGCACCTCTGCAAATGTGTGGCATGTTACAGTGCACTTAGTCATGGGGAATATATAAACCTTGAAAGAATTTGCTAAAGTCAGTTTTAACTTCCATTGTTTAGGCTGAAATCTGCTTTGTCCTCTCCACTAAACGTTCCTGCTTTTACTGATCACCGAACACAAGCATGGATAGGAAGACTCTAAAGCGTTCAGACAGTCTCAGCATTGATCTGTATATTGATGGTCAAAAAAAACTTGATGGTCAATAAAAGAAAATGTTTAGTGATTTTCTTTTCTATTATTTTGGGGGTGAATTTTTTTGTCAGTTTCAAAATTTCTAAAAACTTTTACAGGCTCTGGATAGGAAGTATAAACCACTGATGTCAAGGAAAGCAAGTTATGATCCTTTGCTTGTATAAATCACAACAAAGTAAAGGAATGTGACATGGGTCTGACTTTCCGAGGACCAGTTACGGTGGCTCTGGTTTGCAAATTGCCAGGTACGCGTACATAAAATTAACATCCACCAATCAGGAAGACCAGACCATAGCAGACCTGCTTTATGTACATTCATTAGGCAGTCACACATTTCACAGCTTGTGTAAGCTTATATCAGTGCACACACCAAGGGCTCCTTGCATTCCTCTATCCCCAAACCCTACCACCTCCTGTGTATTGTCCTCCCCTTACCTTTTATTTTAGGGACTCTCTGAAACTTCCCCATAACTAGGCTTGTGTGTGTCACCCTTTTTCCCATCTCCTTCACCAGGATCTCCCATTCTGTCCCCACCAGAAACTCTGCGTTGTTGTCCCCATTCCCATCTCCACCCAAGAATAGTGGCTTTACATGTCCCCAATACCTACCCTCCTCCCATGCCAGGGCTATGTCTCCTACCCTTCCTCCTTCTCCATAGCAAAGTCCCACTCTCTCCTGCACCAGGGGTTCTGTGTGCCCCTATTCTCATCCCCCTGTGTCAGCGTCCTCCATTTTCTCCTCATTCTAGGATCTGTGTGTACACCTAAGGCTTAACTTGTAATGAAAAGGTGCCAGAGCTCAAGCAGTTTTTCTGCTTTCAGAACAGATGTGGCAAGCCCACAGGTGCTGAGGCTATGAGCTGCCAAACACTCAAGTGCCAAGGCTCAGCCCTGGCATAAACTAAACACTGCATCCCATTCCCCCTGTGGCCCCCCTCCATCCCCAGTATTATTGTTTGTCCAGGAGACGTATCATTTAGGCTGTCAACCTAGTAGACCTGGTCTAAACTAGAAAACTAGTTTCCCATAACTACATCACTTAGGGGTGCAAACAATACACCCCCTCAAGTGGCATATTTAAAATTACCGAAATCTTCACATACATAGCACTAGTCAACCTAACACTGCTGACTTGTTGACTTAGCTCTCACCTCTCAGGGAGGTGGATTGTCTATGCTGATGTGAGAACATGTTGATACAGAAGTGCTACCGCAGCAGAGTTGCAGACTGTCACATTTTCAGACCTTGTCTACACTGTAGTGCCTCCGTGTGTAGACAGTACCACCGCCAGCAGCACCAGGAGGGATTCTCCTATCAGCATAGATACTCTGCCTCCCTGAGAGGCAGTAACTCTTTTGACAGGAGAAGTTCTCCTGTCAACATACTGCTGTGTACGTGGCAGGTTATATCTGTAGCGTAGACCTGACCTAATTTTTCAGTGCAAACCAGGCCTAAGTGTACACAGTGCCTTATTAATCTCTACGGGGAGGATGAGCAGCAATGAGATTGTTGTATTTTTTGCTGTAGGGTGTTAATGGGTGCCATCAATCACTTGTTTGAGTTACAGACAATTGCAGAAGTGCTTGAGGCCATGGTTATGATACAGAGTTGGCCACAGTTCTAGTTGTTCCTTCATTTTTCCCTTTTCTGGCTTTTCGATTTTCCTCACCAGAAGCCATCAATGCCTAGAATAGGCTCTGCAATGTGTGAATTGATCAAGAGTGGTGTTGGAAAGTTTGAAAGTTGCATTACAAACAAACAAACCAAAAAATGCCATTGAAGTGAGTACACGTCCCTTGTAAACTATATCTTAGGATGCTCATTCATCTCCCATATTTTCATTACTTTCCCAGAAGATGAAGAATTGCACCATCAGCCACAAGAAACACTACTTCCACCATACTGTGCAAAAATCACACATTCTCCCTTTTTCAGATTTACACTGAATCATGTCTCCATATAACAACTTTCTCTGCTGGTTTCAAAGGGGCAGCTGTGTTAGTCTAGTTCAGCAAAAAAAGCATGGAGTCCTCTGGCACTTAAAGACTCACAGATTTATTTATCACATGAGCTTTCCTGGGAGAAAATCCCACTTTGTCAGACACTTTGAAGATGGGGAAACTTCAAAGCATCTGACAAAGTGGGATTTTCTCCCACAAAAACTCATGTGATAAATAAATCTGTTAGTCTTTAAATGCCAGAGGACTCCTTGCTTTTTTTCTCTGCTGGGAAGTTCTATGGTGGGAGCTTTTCCCATCCCCAACATTGATAGAGGGAGGGACTTGGTCCCAGTTTGTGAGTGCTCCTCTGCTATTTACTAACCACTGGCAGCAAATTTAGCTGTGTCAAGGGGATGGGAGGAGACACGGAATGGTTGCTCATGGTTGTGAAATAAATCCCACTTCTCTACCACCTCAATGGTTGATATTCATATCTGCCTTGTGCCCCTTCTTCCTGCACCCAGGTGATCAGAGGCAGACTGCATCTTGGTGCTGAGCACTACAGACCAGTGTGTTGCCTTAATTTCTGGGCAGCCTTGATGAGGATCCAGCTTGCAGGGTGTTTGGTTTCAGCTAGACAACTCACTTTGAGAGAAGGATTGTATGGTCAAAGCCTTGGGACCTAAGCGGCAAGTAGGTCATTTGAAGTAGATAATGGGGGTTCATGAGTAAAAAGACACAACTAGAATAAATGGGCTTGCCAAGGGTCTGATCTAAAGCTCTGTGAAGCCATTAAAGGGACACCCTTTAACTCCCGTGGACTCTGGCTCATATCCAAGCGCCCAACTCTGCTGCAGATCATCCGCAATATTGCTCTGTCTAAGGGGAATGAGAAATGTTTCAAAGATACTCAGGCAAATTCATCTATTCACTTCAATGGAGTTTGGCCAGCAACAAGACAGGCCCACTTTGAGCATCTGATTACCAAGAGTCCTAAGTAATTTAGCATGTGTCAAAGTGCAAATGGAGCACACATGGCCCCGCATCTCCCCCTGCCATGTGCAAACCCCAGCAACATTACAGATGTCACTAGATGCTCTGCTTCTCAGCCAGATCCAGGCTGCCAACTCGGCCCCATAGAATGCAATGTGTGGTATCAAGATGCATATATTAGTATTATTAACAAAACATGTGCAAGTGAGTTGAGCTTGCTGGAAATCTTCAGGCAGATTCAATTTCAGAACCAGGAGAGCAGGCCAATAAGGAAGAGCAAACTTCTGAGGCTGCTTCCTTCACTTCGCCTTCCCCAGAGAAATTCTGGCCAGCTAGCTGAACAATGTGTGGAGTAAGGGTGACAGCCTGTGGCAAAAGAGAAGAATTTCAATACCTTAATCCTATTGATTTCCACTTTCTTTTGATCTTCTCCATACTTCCTGCTTGTCAGGCAAGATAAAGGTGGTAAAGTTTGGGTCAGATTCCACTAGTTGCTACACATAAGCTCTGTTTCAATTATTGTTGTCTTTTCTACCCTCCCACCCCTTCCTCACCAATTACCACTTGCCTTTATTCCAGCAAAGGGTTGGTTATATAGCAGCCTGCTGGCCAAATAGGCGTAGCAACTCCTGGCTGCAGATCTTGAGCCTTCTGTGTACTTCTCCAGTAAACCTCGTCCAGAATTGTTCTGGTGACCTCAAGGTTGGTTCTCGTTGAACAGTGAGGTGCTCAAACTCACGCTTAGCACAGAGAGTATTCCTGCCGTTACTGTTGTTCAGTGGCATAGCGCCTATCGGATATTAAAGCCATTCCTGAGCTGAGGTCATCCAGTTAGCAGAGCAACAATCTGCTATCTCACCACTGAGGCAGCAGACTTTGCATTTCCAATAACATGTTAGACATTTTTCATTCCTGAAATGTCTATGCCATTTTTTTCCCTTGAGCAGTAGGGTTTGAAAAAAAAAAAGCCCCTATATTCTCTCCATATTCTGCCTGAATTAATCAAATAAATCTTCTTTAAAGCAATGCTAAATGAGTCACAGATGGTTTCGCCTTTTTACAGGTTGCAAAAATCACCCATTACAGTTCTTTTAATTTATCAGAGGAGGAAAAAATAAGATGCCCTCTTGCTCCCTTTGCAATAATAATCAGAAACAGTCTATTTGGGGGTCTAATTTACCCCAAATACGTATTGATAGTTGCAATGAGGAATATGTGACCTTTCTGGAAGTCACTGGTGGCTGGAAGGTGGAGAGCTTTTATAAAACCACATTTAATAAAAAAGAGTGTTATATTAAGTATGTTTGCTGGTATATTTAAGCATATGGTTTCCATATCAGGAGCTAAGATGGCAAACACATGCTTTACCTTCTGACTAACCTTTCTTGTATTCTCCACTCAGAAACAGAAAAGCTACAAAGGTTTTCTTTTTCCTCTTTCCCCCAGCCCTCCTTATATGAAAAAAATGCTGAAGAATTTCCAAAATGAATGTGAAGCTTACTCCTGTCTCCCTTTTCTACTTGGGCACAGAGAAAGTGGAGGTGAAATTTAGCTTGCCTCTTAGTCCTACCCTCAGTAGTCCTCATTCGCTTTGTGATTCTGCCAAATGGGCACCCCCAGGTTTTGTACATAATCAAAATGATCCTTTCAAATCCAACTGTTGTCAGACTTGGGCGCCACCTTAGACACTTAAATCCACTTTCAGGCACTTCAGTGAATGATCTGATTTTCTGAGGAGCCAGCTGCACTGCAGGATTTGCTGATGTGCATCAGGTCACTTATTTAGGTGCCTTCCTATGATTAGACATCCACATTTGACCATTTTTACCTTGGGATTAATGTTTTCTGCTTTGCTCATGTGACTTACTTGACTTTTCATTCAAGAGCCAGTAAAAGTGCTACAACCAGAAACCACAACTTGTCCACCAATCAGATTCCCACATGTATTTAGTTGTTGCAACTGATGATTACAGTCAACTGCACTATAGGTCTGCCAAAGGAGATTTCAGGGAAACAAGCATTGTTTGAAATACAGGGGTTTGGTTTTCATCTTTGTGCTTTTATGTCTTTGGCACTTTTAAAGACTAACAAATTCATTTATCACATGAGCTTTTGTGGGAGAAAATCCCAAGTATATTTTCTCCCACAAAAGCTCATGTGATAAATAAACATGTTAGTCTTCAACAGTGCCACAGGACTCCTTGTTTGTTTTGCTGAACTAGACTAAGACAGCTACCCCTTTGGAACTTTATTTCTTCTGCAGCTAATGCCCGATCACTTGATCATTCATTTGTAAATTCAGCCACAACATGGAGACCATGAGCAGGCCCACTTATTTACTTGAAAGGGACAACCGTGTTAGCCTAGTTCGGCAAAACAAACAAGGAGTCTGGTGGCACTTAAAAGACAATCCAAACAACTGCTTTGAGCTGCTGTAACTGTCTGGCCCAGTCCTATGATTTACACTTCTCTGCATTTATTTTGCTCCCATTCTATGAGCTTCCCACCTTCAAGCAGTTGTGTGGCACTTTAAGACTTACAGATTTATTTTTTCCATGAGCTTTCGTGGGAGAAGATGCTCAGATGCTTCGAAGATGGGTGAACCACCTTTAAGCATCTGTCAAAGTGAGATTTTCTCCCATGAAAACTCATGCAATAAATACATTCATAATCTTTCAAGTGCCACCAGACTCCTTGTTTGTTTTATTGAAGATGACTTGTATGCAAAGGGTGCGAAACGTGGACTTTTTATACTGGCCAGGGTGGCGGTTGCTTTGCCGTAGCAAGTAATAGATCTATTGGTCCCATTGCTTTTTCGTCACTTGACTAATCCCCTGCCCTTCTTTTCATGTGTTGTAATTACTAACAGCTGCTTTCTGAGTCTGGGCTGTGTGGAGTTTGCAAAGGCAGTTCCTAGCCAGAACAATAGCACCAGCTGTTTCATTTAGCCTTGGGCCAGCACTTCCTGTTCAGTCTACATCTGCCCTCCTGTGTCCAATTTATGTTCAGGGTTGGGATTTTTTTTTTTTTCGGTGACCCCACTCTCCGTTCAAGAAGCATTTCTA
>VOCP01059002.1:0-14598 GCA_007922195.1 Podocnemis expansa | reverse complement strand
TGTGTGTGTGTGTGTGTGTGTGTGTGTGTGTGTGTGTGTGTGTGTGTACACAATGCTTAGGTTCTGATTCCTAGACGCTAGCTCTATACAAATAATAATAATTGAGGCAGCATAGGAAGAGCTGACCCATCCTCAAGTGTAAAATGTCTGGACTACAAATCAGCAAAGATCCATGGGACGATAACCTGTCACTAAGTTTTAGTACAACTCCCATTAACTTAGAGTTTCACCAAACAAAGGAGAACTGTGGCTCTTAGTTCCCCTCTCCACCATTTCACAAACAGTGGCTGCAAGCTTCGAACAGTTTGAAGTTTATACACAATGTCTTGCCGAATAAATGCTGCCTCTTACGCTCTCGCAGGGTCTGAGAGAATAAGACAACTCTACAGACGGAGGCAAGTTTTAGAACAAATACCTTATTAAATCGAAATTGTAATGGCATTCCAATTAGCTCATTGTTAGGAATCTTTCATGTTTGACTTTCATTTAGACTGATTACTGAAATAAAGCAGACCCTGCATAAGTAATTGGCACAAAATAAAAGCATTTGAGCTGCAAAAACCCACTTGGAGGCTGAGCTCTTTAAAAAAAATATATAAATAAAAGCTTCCTATCTCTCCAAACTCATGAGCTTTCTCTGTTTGCCCCTAATAATGAGACAACCCATTGAGTCTCCTGTGGGTCTACTGTTATCACGCTTGCTTTTTTACCTCTCCCTCTGTTCTTAGCAGCAGTGCGGAGGCCTCCTTCTCTTGGCTCTTCATCCTTGCATTCTTTGCTCCCATCCTTCCAATCCTCTCTAGTGTTTAGTGTTTATCCTGTTTAGTTGCGGATTCCCTCGCAGCCAGCTCACAGGCTAGCCTAGTCCTCTCCTTCTCTCTCCCGTGCTCTCCCCCCTCCAAAGGCCACATGTTTAAGTCTCTCCAGAATCATACAGGCAGCTGGGAACTTGTCTTTCAGTTTATTGGACCACTGTTCCTTGCAGATAAAGAATATTTTCCTTTGAACGTAGGCCTCCGTGAGTCTGACACAAAGCTAACGGGTGACTCTTTGTAGCAGAGGTTTGCTTCTTGCTTGTGTTCTGGGGGCTTGTTCCAAGCCGGGATTAAGCTCGTACCCTGCACGGACCTTAAGCTTATGCTGGCATCGTGTGGCAGAAAGTGGAGTGAAGTGATGAAAGGAGCCACAACTCACTTCACAGGGGATCCCTCCGTCAGACAGTTCAGCCCCAAAGGAGGGTGATGCTGGTGAGGAAGAGGGTATAGCTAGGGCAGCCAGTGGATATGCTAGTGGTGGATCCCCCAAGGGAATTGAAGTATGAGGTGGAGGGATAAATGGAGCCCTGACAGCCCAACCAATAGCTCATTGCGGATTGGATATGAAACATATTTACAAGAGCGTGCCTGCTCTGTGTTAGCTGCCAGGGCAATGTCCATCTAGTACAAGACTTCATAACACGGGAAAGGGGAGTTCTGTCAAAGGTGCTGCATGTGAGCAGGGACAGCGGGACACAGGGAGAAGTCAGGGAGCTAGCTTCAAAGAGAGACCCAGCTATCTGGCTGAAGGCTGAGTCTGGAGGATCAGAAATCCGAGCAGAGATACACCTTATTGATCCAAGAAAGGCACTGATAACTACAGCAAGAGGACATGGGGCTGAACTCTGCAGGACAGCGCAGAGAGGTTACATGGGGACTCATATTTTCATACTCCCAGACTGGATTGCCAGAGGGGGGGTGTGGGAGTTGCTGGTTTCTCCTCTTTCTTATAGCTTGTTAAAGTTCGCCTTGTGTGTTTGCCTCTTTTGTTTCTGGCAGCTTCAGTAAAGAAATCTTCTCTGCTATTTCGTATGGGAGTGTTTTGGGGACCCTGTTGAGGGCTGGTGTCTGGAAAGCTTTTAGAGCGCACACAATGCCAGCCTTCGAGCCACAGTACACCCAGCCACTACCAACCATTTAAGCATCTGATGCATTGTGAGATGTGCAGAGTTTCCCTCCACTGGAGTTGGTTACTATACATCCCTTGGGTTAACTATCATTCTGCTTGTATGTTCATCCCTGCCTCTCTCTTGTCTATTTAAGGACAGAACTAACTCCCACTGAAATAGGTGGAAAGAGTCCCACGGGCTTCAGCAGAAATTGCATTAAATCTTTAGACACAGCTCTGCAGATGAGAGACTGTCTCTCACTAGGTGTTCGTCCAACACTGAACACCATACTCAACAAAACAAAACAAACAACCCCCCCCCCCCCAAATCCCAATCTTTGACTGGAGCCTGTAGGCCCTACTTTAGTCCACATAATAAATATTAATGATCTACTAGTAAACTATAGCTCCATTTCAGCTTGGTGTATTTTTGAGGGGAGTTTTTTCCAAACTTTTAAATAATTAAGGTTCCAGCTAAGGAAAGTACTTAAACATATGCCTAAGTCTCCCTCTTTCCCACATACAGGCTTAATCTTAACATTAAGCACATGCTTAAGTGCTCTGCTGAGTAAGGATACTTTCTTGAACTGGGGTCTAAAACTCTTCCATAGCTATAGTATATAACCACAGCTGTGTGTAAGAAAGGCCTGTATTGTGTGAATAAGAAATATTCCCATGGAGTGCTGTCTATTTTAAATTAACTCTGATTTTTTATGGGACTCTTTGAACCAGAAACCATCAGAGAAGTGTTAATGCTAAGCTGGCAGTCATCTAGACATCTGTGTATTGTTGGGAACATTTATCCTAGCCACGTATTTGTAAATGTTTTATATTTGCTTGTCACATTAAAATAACCAAGAAGTCACTTTTGCATTAGCTGAAGTTGCGTAAGTTACTCTGATTAGGCAAGCGCAGATATGTTCCTGACGATCTGCCTGAAGTAATAAAGATGAAAAGTCTTCAGACATCCCAAACAAGTTGTAAACTAGTGCAAACAATTTTGAAATAACTAATTTATTTTTAATGTGTAAAGGCTTGCTGGCGTCAGTGTAAATTAGCAATTCTGGCTTAAACCCTGGCTCTGTTAAGTCACTGGGATTTTTTAAATCTTCCTTCATCTCTGTTCCCCCCCAACCCCTGATCTCCTCTTATTTTTTTATACATGGAGAGCATTTTCTCATGGCTAGAACACTGGACTAGAATGCAGGCACCTGGATCCTATTTCCAGCTCTGCTATTTATTTATTTACATTACAGTAAACGAAACCCCCCTCCTAAGCTTTGGGTACCCTCAATAGCTTTAAAACACATCTCTCAGAAAAAAACCAATCCTCAGCAGTTACCCACAGAAAACACAATCCCAGCAGACATAGAAGCAAAAATTTAATAAACCTCAACAACAGAATCACCAGAGTGCCTCTCCAACCATTGCCTCACTTTACCTGTCACCCAGCTCCCTACGGGTCAGGATGAAGAGCGAAATGTTGACTCATGCCTTGATGGTCAACAAGCTCCGGCTACTATAAACTGACATGGGAAGCAAGTTCCAAAGAAGAGTGGGCTAATAGTGAATGGCTTGCTGGCAGGCCTGCTTTCCGCTGATGGCAACTGCGGCAGAATTTTGGAGAGAGAGAGAGCGAGGAGGTCTCACAGCTAAGTAGATCAGGGGCCATTAAGGTCAAAGTTTTGTGCTCTTGAGCAAGTCACTTCAAGAATCCAAGTCTCAGTCTTCCCTAATGTAATAATTTTGCAATGAAAATTCAAAAAATAAATGTATTCATCTTGCTTTCCACATACTCACTTGAGTTGGTTGAAAAATTAGATAGTGGGGGGAGGAGTTAGGGTAGAAATTTTCAATTTTTCAGCCAATTCTTTTCACCTTTCAAGAAGATCCATATTTTACAAAGGTTGTAAATTACTGAATTCAATTGCAGTCT
Source organism: Podocnemis expansa (assembly GCA_007922195.1). NCBI lineage: Eukaryota > Metazoa > Chordata > Testudines > Podocnemididae > Podocnemis > Podocnemis expansa. Next base: position 10,739 of record VOCP01059002.1, on the reverse strand, counting down.
TAGGAGCCCAAGATCTCAGAATTATCGTCCACCATCATAACTCGGAGCAAAAGCCTGCCCCACCATGGACTTACATTGCCCGCATCACCATAGTATCTGAGGGTATGTCTACAGTGGAGGCTCTATGAAGTCAACTTAAGAAGGTTGACTTTAAGTCAACTTAGAGAGTCCACGCTGAAAACTGCTGTCAGCTGCCTTTTTCCACACTGGCAGGTGCTAGGTTGACCCTTCTAGGTGGCAGGAACTCTGGGAGGGGGCCTGGAGGCCAGTTAAGTTGACTTAAGTGCTCTTTCCTGTCTAAACTTGTTAAGTCGACTTAAGGAAGCACTTAAGTTGACTTAATAAAAGCCCAGTGTGGCCACAGGGGTCTGTAGGTTGATGCAAGCTCCCTTAAGTTGACCTAAGGCTCCAGTGTAGATGTACCCTGAGTGCCTTACAACTATTAATGGAGGTACTCTTTCAGCATCCTGTGAGGTAGAGAAGAATTATGATCTGAATGTTTACAGAAGAAACAGAAACACACTTACCAGAAGCCAGAGAGGAGTCTGGCAGAGTCAAGAACTGAATTCACCCCTCAAGACCATTGCCTTAACCACCAGACTACTCTTCCTACAAAGCTTCCTGAGCAGAAAAGACAGAAAATGAGTTAATAAGGCCCTCTCCAACCTACACTTTCCACACATAGGGCCTGGCTCCACATGGTGCTGACAACTTTCAATTCACATAGGAGTTGAGCTGGGCTTTGTAGCTGCTGAAAGCTCCCTGCCTGACTGGAATGGGCCCTTAAACAAGAATAAATTAAGAATATGTCATTTTAGGACTATAAAGCTTAGAGCTCTGTATATTTTATACCACACACCAGGAAGAGCATGCAACACAGAGCGGGGGAGTGGAGGGGGGAGACATAATCAAAAGGGCCTATTAGTTTAACTCGTCCATCCCCCACTAGCCAAGTATTATTTGCTACAGTAGATTTTCTTGTGCTTTTCTCACTCCAATTTTAAAGTGCCCTGAATTAAGGGGCTTCCACCCCTTTCTTGGGAGACTGTTATATACCTAATAACTCTCATTGCCAAAAATAAATGTTCCTGATAGTCTACTTACATTTTCTTTTGCTTAATTCACTACTCCTTGTTTGGGTTCTTTCAACCATCTCTAAAAAACTCCTCTCCCTTGTTGGTGTTTACATCTTTTGTTGTTCAGAGGACAATTACATGGCAGTTTAGATAACGTGTACCCAACCTACACATATTTCACTCGGTTACTATACCAGAGAGCTTGGCCTAATGAATACTTAGTTCATAGCAGGCTGAGTTTAAGTCTACCTGACGCTAGACTAAGTATCAGTGCCATATGTGTCCATATGGACCCTGCTGCCACGCATTAACAGTTCCCCAGTCCACTTTGATCTACCCCCACTTTGAAGTGGGAACAGATTAAAGCACACCTGGGATTCTGGGAACATTTAGGGTCCACACAGACAATTTATGCATGGCAGGCTCAGTTTACGGTAGATTTACATCCCAGTTTATGCAAACTAAGTGTTCATATGGACAAGCCCAGAGTGAAAAATCCATAGGTACCTTTGGACTTTATGGTTGTAACTCTGCTACACAGCATAAGCATTCAACACTTCATAGTGACCTCATTGATAAGAGTCATATCCTCTTTGACCAAGAGCAGGTCCATACAATTTAAGATAGAGAAGACTCTCCCTAGCTGTTAATAGTACAGGGGCTATGACACACAGATAATTTGTTCTGATTCCTTTCACTAGAAGATAACTGTACAAATAACTAGATGGTTATAACACTTACCTTCTCCATGTAGTGCTTCAAGGCTTGCAAATTACTGAGAGAATACAATGAAAGGAATTACATAGCGCAAAACATGTATGTTTTCATATGTTCGAAACCTTTGTTAAAGTCAGTAGGCATTTTGCCAGCAAAAGAAGAGCTGGCCTGAGCCATCCCTCAATTAAATTCAACAACCAGATTTTAAAAAGTTCTCCTGAGTCAATGAATCAAAAGCAGCAAGTCAAGTCAGGATGAGAAATGAAGGAAGATTAAGGTTTAGATTTTCAAAGCTGACTATGGGATTTAGCCACACAATTCCTATTGGAATGAATGTGAGTTATATAACTAATGTTTTGAAAATCTCAACCTAACAGTGCTAACAGACAAAATGAATGCAGTTTCCATTCCTCTTTGCCTTTTTTTTTTTTTTGACCATCTTTCTCTTTGGTAGCCTTGCTGCAGACCTTCTGCTGCATATGTTACACATAAGTATTTACCACTAGCTAATTTCACACTTTGTTTTTGTAATTAAAAAGAGATAAAACACTGTGACCTAAATTAGGATGATTTTCTTTTCACAAACAGGAAACATCTGTGGAAATTATTTAAGGTTGGAATGATGGGTCTGAGGGAGGTAACTGGCTTTTAGTTACAAAACTTTTCTGAATAGCCTAGGTATGTTCCTACCTAAGGTTAACCAGAAAAGGAAAATGTATATAAAGTCCCCTACTGCAAAATTATGCAGAGTAAATCTTTCCTCTTTAAAACCCACAAGCCTTACAAATTGTATTTACATTTAATTAAAAGTAGATACATTAAGCATTTTTTCTACACTTTTTGCAGACCCTGCATTGGTTCAGAATTTCTCCGTATGACGTTTAAAGATAATCTTTTCATAAATGATAAGATATTTAGACAGGGTTGCCTCTAACCTCAGGGCTTGATTTGCAAGCTTAATAAGTTCCAAACACATGGTTATGAACTGCAGAAGAAGAGGGAGAAAAGAAAACTGTGTCAAGACATGCTCTGTTATTTGACTAAATAATATACAGGAGTCATAGGGCTTCCATATTAAGAGACATCCTTCTCTTGTTAAGATGCTGAATTCTCAGTTTATGGTTCAAAATGAGATCAGTTTCCCAATCTCTCTCTTTGTAGCATACCCATTGCCATGTGCACACACACAGTCTAAATATCTTAAGTTTCCAAGAATGACTAGTGATTTTGGGTGCCTAAACTGAGACATCATAAAAGGGAGTCTGAGTTTCAGAGTACGGATACTCAGCCCTTCTGGAAATCGCCCAGAATCACTGTTTACTTTTAAAAAGTGAAGCCCATGTGCATACTTAACTCCCCTGACTGGGACGTGTTGTTTTTAACTAGTAGCTGAAAGCCCATGTTGTCATACATATGCAGCAGTTGGCCCAAGTAATCCATCTGTGCAGTATCCAACATGGAATCAATGCAATCATTGCATGCAAATTAGCTGGAGAGTAACGAAGGGTGGTGATTGGTTGAGTTACCCCTGATGTCACAGTGGTTTAGAATTGTTCGCATGCCATCGATAAGTGCCTTGCGGTAGCTGTTCACTGCATGGGTGCGATTTGTAAAGTCAAAACGGTTGATAAATTAAAAATTGGTTGGTAGCAGCTTGCAAAACCCAGTGATGATTGAACCTGGTGATATTCTGAACAAAAAGAGCCCTCAGGTGCTTGCAGCTGTTTAATGGCTTCACACAGACTCAGCCATGCTAGGTTTCAGAGTGGCAAATGAACTAGCCACAGTTATCAAATCTTACACTGATGTGGAGAAGATTGCTCTATGTGAGCATTACATTGATTTCTGAAGCTAAGGAGATATATGGTCAATCTGATCTCTGTGGAAGTGAATTCTAGTCATTGGTCAAATACCAGCCAGCTTTGGGCTCCTACATGCACAAGTATCATCTCTAGTAGCTAGCAGTCCTGACATGTCAGTTGTCATAAGCGATGCTACGCCCCGCACCCCCAGCTTGAAGTAGCTTCCACCATGTGCAGGGTTTATATTTTAGTCCAGTGGCTCTCAGCTCACAATCCCCCTAGCCTGTACAGATTGTCCCGGCACTCTTGGGAGTCATGCTTCCTCAAAATAAGGCAGATGCTCTGATATCTTGGACCAATTGCCAGGGAGGGCTTTGGAGATTAGAATCAAAACCTTGGTCAGTGGTGAGAGCAGAGCACTGAGGTGATGTTTTCTCCCCCGAGAACAGCTTTATTACGTAAGCAGGAGCATTCTGAACTGGCTGGCAATTTCTAAGGGTCAGTACTTTGCAAAAATAAAGCTTGGATGAGCTATCAGCTTTTTATTAAAATACTAATTAATAACCATATTACATTTCCCCAATAGAAGCAAATACCCAAAGGGCCCCGAGTTATGTATTTCAGCAACAGATATTATCTAGAGAGAGACAATAACAAGATATTTTCATGTGGTGCCCAGACATGTCCATGTATTGTGCTTAAAGCTGTTCAAGTGATGAGTATGTGTGTGGGATATTGGACAAGAGCATCTCATAACAAAATGAAAAATAAATCAAATAGAAAGGAAAGACAGGTGGTGGGAAAGAAAGGTTGGTTGTCTCTAATTCCCAACAGACTAAGCCACATGTAAATTCAGAGATCATTAACCGTCCTATGGAAATTCGGCACCACAGAACAACGGTCTGACATGAGGCACCTCTGCAAATGTGTGGCATGTTACAGTGCACTTAGTCATGGGGAATATATAAACCTTGAAAGAATTTGCTAAAGTCAGTTTTAACTTCCATTGTTTAGGCTGAAATCTGCTTTGTCCTCTCCACTAAACGTTCCTGCTTTTACTGATCACCGAACACAAGCATGGATAGGAAGACTCTAAAGCGTTCAGACAGTCTCAGCATTGATCTGTATATTGATGGTCAAAAAAAACTTGATGGTCAATAAAAGAAAATGTTTAGTGATTTTCTTTTCTATTATTTTGGGGGTGAATTTTTTTGTCAGTTTCAAAATTTCTAAAAACTTTTACAGGCTCTGGATAGGAAGTATAAACCACTGATGTCAAGGAAAGCAAGTTATGATCCTTTGCTTGTATAAATCACAACAAAGTAAAGGAATGTGACATGGGTCTGACTTTCCGAGGACCAGTTACGGTGGCTCTGGTTTGCAAATTGCCAGGTACGCGTACATAAAATTAACATCCACCAATCAGGAAGACCAGACCATAGCAGACCTGCTTTATGTACATTCATTAGGCAGTCACACATTTCACAGCTTGTGTAAGCTTATATCAGTGCACACACCAAGGGCTCCTTGCATTCCTCTATCCCCAAACCCTACCACCTCCTGTGTATTGTCCTCCCCTTACCTTTTATTTTAGGGACTCTCTGAAACTTCCCCATAACTAGGCTTGTGTGTGTCACCCTTTTTCCCATCTCCTTCACCAGGATCTCCCATTCTGTCCCCACCAGAAACTCTGCGTTGTTGTCCCCATTCCCATCTCCACCCAAGAATAGTGGCTTTACATGTCCCCAATACCTACCCTCCTCCCATGCCAGGGCTATGTCTCCTACCCTTCCTCCTTCTCCATAGCAAAGTCCCACTCTCTCCTGCACCAGGGGTTCTGTGTGCCCCTATTCTCATCCCCCTGTGTCAGCGTCCTCCATTTTCTCCTCATTCTAGGATCTGTGTGTACACCTAAGGCTTAACTTGTAATGAAAAGGTGCCAGAGCTCAAGCAGTTTTTCTGCTTTCAGAACAGATGTGGCAAGCCCACAGGTGCTGAGGCTATGAGCTGCCAAACACTCAAGTGCCAAGGCTCAGCCCTGGCATAAACTAAACACTGCATCCCATTCCCCCTGTGGCCCCCCTCCATCCCCAGTATTATTGTTTGTCCAGGAGACGTATCATTTAGGCTGTCAACCTAGTAGACCTGGTCTAAACTAGAAAACTAGTTTCCCATAACTACATCACTTAGGGGTGCAAACAATACACCCCCTCAAGTGGCATATTTAAAATTACCGAAATCTTCACATACATAGCACTAGTCAACCTAACACTGCTGACTTGTTGACTTAGCTCTCACCTCTCAGGGAGGTGGATTGTCTATGCTGATGTGAGAACATGTTGATACAGAAGTGCTACCGCAGCAGAGTTGCAGACTGTCACATTTTCAGACCTTGTCTACACTGTAGTGCCTCCGTGTGTAGACAGTACCACCGCCAGCAGCACCAGGAGGGATTCTCCTATCAGCATAGATACTCTGCCTCCCTGAGAGGCAGTAACTCTTTTGACAGGAGAAGTTCTCCTGTCAACATACTGCTGTGTACGTGGCAGGTTATATCTGTAGCGTAGACCTGACCTAATTTTTCAGTGCAAACCAGGCCTAAGTGTACACAGTGCCTTATTAATCTCTACGGGGAGGATGAGCAGCAATGAGATTGTTGTATTTTTTGCTGTAGGGTGTTAATGGGTGCCATCAATCACTTGTTTGAGTTACAGACAATTGCAGAAGTGCTTGAGGCCATGGTTATGATACAGAGTTGGCCACAGTTCTAGTTGTTCCTTCATTTTTCCCTTTTCTGGCTTTTCGATTTTCCTCACCAGAAGCCATCAATGCCTAGAATAGGCTCTGCAATGTGTGAATTGATCAAGAGTGGTGTTGGAAAGTTTGAAAGTTGCATTACAAACAAACAAACCAAAAAATGCCATTGAAGTGAGTACACGTCCCTTGTAAACTATATCTTAGGATGCTCATTCATCTCCCATATTTTCATTACTTTCCCAGAAGATGAAGAATTGCACCATCAGCCACAAGAAACACTACTTCCACCATACTGTGCAAAAATCACACATTCTCCCTTTTTCAGATTTACACTGAATCATGTCTCCATATAACAACTTTCTCTGCTGGTTTCAAAGGGGCAGCTGTGTTAGTCTAGTTCAGCAAAAAAAGCATGGAGTCCTCTGGCACTTAAAGACTCACAGATTTATTTATCACATGAGCTTTCCTGGGAGAAAATCCCACTTTGTCAGACACTTTGAAGATGGGGAAACTTCAAAGCATCTGACAAAGTGGGATTTTCTCCCACAAAAACTCATGTGATAAATAAATCTGTTAGTCTTTAAATGCCAGAGGACTCCTTGCTTTTTTTCTCTGCTGGGAAGTTCTATGGTGGGAGCTTTTCCCATCCCCAACATTGATAGAGGGAGGGACTTGGTCCCAGTTTGTGAGTGCTCCTCTGCTATTTACTAACCACTGGCAGCAAATTTAGCTGTGTCAAGGGGATGGGAGGAGACACGGAATGGTTGCTCATGGTTGTGAAATAAATCCCACTTCTCTACCACCTCAATGGTTGATATTCATATCTGCCTTGTGCCCCTTCTTCCTGCACCCAGGTGATCAGAGGCAGACTGCATCTTGGTGCTGAGCACTACAGACCAGTGTGTTGCCTTAATTTCTGGGCAGCCTTGATGAGGATCCAGCTTGCAGGGTGTTTGGTTTCAGCTAGACAACTCACTTTGAGAGAAGGATTGTATGGTCAAAGCCTTGGGACCTAAGCGGCAAGTAGGTCATTTGAAGTAGATAATGGGGGTTCATGAGTAAAAAGACACAACTAGAATAAATGGGCTTGCCAAGGGTCTGATCTAAAGCTCTGTGAAGCCATTAAAGGGACACCCTTTAACTCCCGTGGACTCTGGCTCATATCCAAGCGCCCAACTCTGCTGCAGATCATCCGCAATATTGCTCTGTCTAAGGGGAATGAGAAATGTTTCAAAGATACTCAGGCAAATTCATCTATTCACTTCAATGGAGTTTGGCCAGCAACAAGACAGGCCCACTTTGAGCATCTGATTACCAAGAGTCCTAAGTAATTTAGCATGTGTCAAAGTGCAAATGGAGCACACATGGCCCCGCATCTCCCCCTGCCATGTGCAAACCCCAGCAACATTACAGATGTCACTAGATGCTCTGCTTCTCAGCCAGATCCAGGCTGCCAACTCGGCCCCATAGAATGCAATGTGTGGTATCAAGATGCATATATTAGTATTATTAACAAAACATGTGCAAGTGAGTTGAGCTTGCTGGAAATCTTCAGGCAGATTCAATTTCAGAACCAGGAGAGCAGGCCAATAAGGAAGAGCAAACTTCTGAGGCTGCTTCCTTCACTTCGCCTTCCCCAGAGAAATTCTGGCCAGCTAGCTGAACAATGTGTGGAGTAAGGGTGACAGCCTGTGGCAAAAGAGAAGAATTTCAATACCTTAATCCTATTGATTTCCACTTTCTTTTGATCTTCTCCATACTTCCTGCTTGTCAGGCAAGATAAAGGTGGTAAAGTTTGGGTCAGATTCCACTAGTTGCTACACATAAGCTCTGTTTCAATTATTGTTGTCTTTTCTACCCTCCCACCCCTTCCTCACCAATTACCACTTGCCTTTATTCCAGCAAAGGGTTGGTTATATAGCAGCCTGCTGGCCAAATAGGCGTAGCAACTCCTGGCTGCAGATCTTGAGCCTTCTGTGTACTTCTCCAGTAAACCTCGTCCAGAATTGTTCTGGTGACCTCAAGGTTGGTTCTCGTTGAACAGTGAGGTGCTCAAACTCACGCTTAGCACAGAGAGTATTCCTGCCGTTACTGTTGTTCAGTGGCATAGCGCCTATCGGATATTAAAGCCATTCCTGAGCTGAGGTCATCCAGTTAGCAGAGCAACAATCTGCTATCTCACCACTGAGGCAGCAGACTTTGCATTTCCAATAACATGTTAGACATTTTTCATTCCTGAAATGTCTATGCCATTTTTTTCCCTTGAGCAGTAGGGTTTGAAAAAAAAAAAGCCCCTATATTCTCTCCATATTCTGCCTGAATTAATCAAATAAATCTTCTTTAAAGCAATGCTAAATGAGTCACAGATGGTTTCGCCTTTTTACAGGTTGCAAAAATCACCCATTACAGTTCTTTTAATTTATCAGAGGAGGAAAAAATAAGATGCCCTCTTGCTCCCTTTGCAATAATAATCAGAAACAGTCTATTTGGGGGTCTAATTTACCCCAAATACGTATTGATAGTTGCAATGAGGAATATGTGACCTTTCTGGAAGTCACTGGTGGCTGGAAGGTGGAGAGCTTTTATAAAACCACATTTAATAAAAAAGAGTGTTATATTAAGTATGTTTGCTGGTATATTTAAGCATATGGTTTCCATATCAGGAGCTAAGATGGCAAACACATGCTTTACCTTCTGACTAACCTTTCTTGTATTCTCCACTCAGAAACAGAAAAGCTACAAAGGTTTTCTTTTTCCTCTTTCCCCCAGCCCTCCTTATATGAAAAAAATGCTGAAGAATTTCCAAAATGAATGTGAAGCTTACTCCTGTCTCCCTTTTCTACTTGGGCACAGAGAAAGTGGAGGTGAAATTTAGCTTGCCTCTTAGTCCTACCCTCAGTAGTCCTCATTCGCTTTGTGATTCTGCCAAATGGGCACCCCCAGGTTTTGTACATAATCAAAATGATCCTTTCAAATCCAACTGTTGTCAGACTTGGGCGCCACCTTAGACACTTAAATCCACTTTCAGGCACTTCAGTGAATGATCTGATTTTCTGAGGAGCCAGCTGCACTGCAGGATTTGCTGATGTGCATCAGGTCACTTATTTAGGTGCCTTCCTATGATTAGACATCCACATTTGACCATTTTTACCTTGGGATTAATGTTTTCTGCTTTGCTCATGTGACTTACTTGACTTTTCATTCAAGAGCCAGTAAAAGTGCTACAACCAGAAACCACAACTTGTCCACCAATCAGATTCCCACATGTATTTAGTTGTTGCAACTGATGATTACAGTCAACTGCACTATAGGTCTGCCAAAGGAGATTTCAGGGAAACAAGCATTGTTTGAAATACAGGGGTTTGGTTTTCATCTTTGTGCTTTTATGTCTTTGGCACTTTTAAAGACTAACAAATTCATTTATCACATGAGCTTTTGTGGGAGAAAATCCCAAGTATATTTTCTCCCACAAAAGCTCATGTGATAAATAAACATGTTAGTCTTCAACAGTGCCACAGGACTCCTTGTTTGTTTTGCTGAACTAGACTAAGACAGCTACCCCTTTGGAACTTTATTTCTTCTGCAGCTAATGCCCGATCACTTGATCATTCATTTGTAAATTCAGCCACAACATGGAGACCATGAGCAGGCCCACTTATTTACTTGAAAGGGACAACCGTGTTAGCCTAGTTCGGCAAAACAAACAAGGAGTCTGGTGGCACTTAAAAGACAATCCAAACAACTGCTTTGAGCTGCTGTAACTGTCTGGCCCAGTCCTATGATTTACACTTCTCTGCATTTATTTTGCTCCCATTCTATGAGCTTCCCACCTTCAAGCAGTTGTGTGGCACTTTAAGACTTACAGATTTATTTTTTCCATGAGCTTTCGTGGGAGAAGATGCTCAGATGCTTCGAAGATGGGTGAACCACCTTTAAGCATCTGTCAAAGTGAGATTTTCTCCCATGAAAACTCATGCAATAAATACATTCATAATCTTTCAAGTGCCACCAGACTCCTTGTTTGTTTTATTGAAGATGACTTGTATGCAAAGGGTGCGAAACGTGGACTTTTTATACTGGCCAGGGTGGCGGTTGCTTTGCCGTAGCAAGTAATAGATCTATTGGTCCCATTGCTTTTTCGTCACTTGACTAATCCCCTGCCCTTCTTTTCATGTGTTGTAATTACTAACAGCTGCTTTCTGAGTCTGGGCTGTGTGGAGTTTGCAAAGGCAGTTCCTAGCCAGAACAATAGCACCAGCTGTTTCATTTAGCCTTGGGCCAGCACTTCCTGTTCAGTCTACATCTGCCCTCCTGTGTCCAATTTATGTTCAGGGTTGGGATTTTTTTTTTTTCGGTGACCCCACTCTCCGTTCAAGAAGCATTTCTA